>JACCGJ010014380.1:0-76808 GCA_013407085.1 Atriophallophorus winterbourni
TATATAATTTTATTATTATTATTATATATATATTAAATATTTGAACCGGCTAAAAGATCGTATTGAAATAAGTAGAATAGTTTCGAACACGTCATTTCAAGAAATGGTATTGTCATGTTTCTAAAAGTGTTAAGTTATGGTCTCCGATCATTCAGTACAGAGAGAATTTTACTTCTGCTTCGTTTTAGAATTTTATAATCGCTCAAGCCTAGAACACCACTGAGTACTTCGCGCGTTCTAATGTAATTCTAACCTTCTCAATTGTGCCATATCTAAACACATTTCCCTTCAGGCCGCAGATCCAACAAATTAACTCCTGAAGCTTTGGAAAAATTTACCAAAATTCACTGTCTCTCTCTCTCTCTTTCTCTCTCTCTCTCTCTCTCTCTATATATATATATATATATATATATATATATATATAAATCGTAAACTACTGTATGCGTGAATGCCACTGTTCCATATGGTTTGTACAACGAACGACGATGATCAAACACAGAATAACATAGTGATTTGTGCCAGAGCACTCAATGCGCTAGAGGATGACCAGAGTGACCCGGTGCACACATCTACCGAAATTACACTGCACTACCGGTTTGTGGCTGATTGCCGTCATCTGCTCTCAAAAGTAAGATTTGTTTCAGTGAGCGTTGACACAGTGGAAAAATTAAAAACAAGCGTATACTTGAATGCCACTGTTGCATACATTTTTTAACACGAATAACAATGTTTATGCACACAATCGCAGAATGATTTGTGTTTCAGCACTCAAGACGATTATGGATGACCAAAGTGATGTGTTGATCACATCCACTAAAATTACACTGCACTAACTGTTTCTAGCTGATTGCCTTCATCAGGTAGAGACATTAAGATAAGTATAAATGAGGCTTGGACCATTGGATAGATGGTAAACAAGTGTAAACTTGATTGTCGCTGTTGTAAAGGGTTCGTACAACGAACCACGATGTTCACACACATAATCAAATTTGATTTGTTGTCAAGCACTTAAGGCGCTTATGAATGAAGGGAGATATGTGTTGCTCACATTTTCGGAAATTTAACTGCACTACCGGTTTTTGGCTGCTGTCCGTCATCATGTAGATGCAATTTAATTAGCTTTATTGTGTTTTGAAACAGTGGATAAATGGCAAACATGTGTTTTGGTAAATGCTACTGTTGCATAGGGTTCGCATAACGAAAGATGATATTCGAACACATAATCCCATAATGCTTCTTGCTCAAGCGCTCAAGGCGCCTATGGATGACGAAAGTGATATGTTGCTCACATTCACCGGAATTGCACTGCACTACCGTCATTGGGTGGAGCAGTAGGATTAGGTTCAGTGAGCCTTGAAACAGTAGATAAATGGTAAACAAGTGTGCCCTTGAATGCTACAGTTGCATATCGTTCGTACAACGAACAACGATGTTGAAACTCACAATCACATAGTGATTTTTGGACGAGCACACATATCGCTTATGAATGACTAAAGCGACGTTTTGTTCACATACATGGAGATTACAATTACCTACTGGTTTCGGGCTGTTTGTTGTCATCATTTGGAGACAGTATTATTAGTTTTTGTGAGAGGTAAAACAGAATTTCGGGGAATGTGATCAACCCACGTACACACACACAATTGTTGACACGCTTCTCCTCACATACAAAGTGTTCTTAGAAATATTTTAGTTCGTATTATATATATAATCGAACCACCATGCCTAATAGAATAACCTTAAAAATGAATAATCGAACATGTTTTAATTCACTGTTGAACTTTTCAATTTAAATGTTACTTCTTAGAAAATGTGGAGACCTTAACAAATCTACATAATTATGTGGAATATTGCAAAAACAATTGTTTCTTTAACTGTTTGTCTCCTATTTTCGATCTGTAATTTTAAACAAAATTAACAGTGAAGTGCTCTCAAAATCAATCGTAAATATAACCCCACATGCTCATAGCAGCATTGTATATAAACGCGAAACTTCACAGCTTAGCACTGGAACCAAACCGCATTTGAAGAACTTAAGATATATTGAAAGGGAAAACGAAATCATATTCACTAACCTTGCATTTCTTGGGTGGCTAAAAATTGATCGGAGAAGTCGGAATAATGTTTATTACCAATAAAAAATACTTAGAATTAGTAATCCAATACAACCGAACAGTATAAATATTACTGGGAAATGTTAGGACATTAAATGTAAACTTAAATAAATGTAGGATAAACTAAACATTGTTCTTTCAATTATTGAGTTTGTTATCTAGATATCTAACGCTGGAAACTTTCGAAAACTTCGAAAGATAGCAAATTGTGAGAAAAGAGTATCTTTGAGAGGAATGATCAATCAACCCTGAGATATGTTTATCGGAAACGGTGATCCAAACCATAATCATCTCTGAAACAACTGGAGTCATCATTCACACATGTGGAGCATAATAGCAAAAAAGACCATAAATGATGTAATGATCTTAAGTTGTCGAATTGACGACTTTGAACTTTAAATCTACAGGCATGTAATATTAAATTCAAAAAATAAAAATTATTTTGAAATATTGTTGTATCCAGTTTAGTGCCATTGATTTTTCCAGTATTAGCAATGAGGTACTGTGAAACAGAATACTTGTTGGTTCTCCCTTGTAATATATTCACCCCGATCTCTTATTGCTGGTTTGTCTAAGTCGACATCCGAAACACGGCTTCCTTTAAAAAAAAGGTTTGCTACTTCGAGTTGGATGAAAACATTATTAATGTCCGTATACTTCAAATGGATCAAAAACTAATCTCAAGATTGAACAATCTTCGGTTTAACCACAACGCAAATGTGAAACTTTATCAGTTAGTCAACTGACACTAAGTTCTATATTTTACTTTCGCCGATTGACACAGTGCAATTTATTCTTCCATTGTACAATTCAGCCAGATACCACGATTGATTAGGAAATGTATGGCGGTTGAACAATCCCTACTGTAATGTTTTCGCCCTTGTACGAAAGAAAGTTTAATTTTTACAAGGACAAAAAAATAGCAATCCGGAATATATGTTTTGGTTATTTGTTTTTCAGGTGTGTTAGTTGTTTAGAAGGTGACACGAAATGACTTTGGTAAAAATGGCCCAACACGGTAGTCTGTTCAAAATACACTACGCAATGGAATATACACAATGTATGTAACGATAATTTATTTTGGGCGTCTATTGATCCCACCCCATAAAAGCCGGGGCTTTGTAGTTATTTGAACCGTTTTCTGAGTTTCAGTTTTCATTATTTGCTCACGGTAATGCTTCATCTTCTTTTTCTCAGGCAGTCTTTAATCTGCTTCTTCTGACGTCACTGTACAGTGCGATAGTATTTATTAATATGTCTATCAATACACTTGACTTGAAAGTATGTTTTACAGATTTGGTCGATCACCACGGTAGCTCGATGGCAGGGGTGTACTGGAGAAATTTGTAGCGACACACTACCGCGTTGCCTCTGTTTTAGATATGTTAAGCAATTGTTTCTTGTCGGCCTCTGAAACGCTTATAAAGATTAAACTAGTCTGGATGCTCTTCTTGAGAAAATCGAAATATCCATTTCATTCACAACAGTAGGAGTTTGCGTAGTTTCGAGTAATAAACTCAATAACATCAAGTCTCATTTAATACTTGAAATATTCGGTTTAAATATCCATTTTAAAGTATCGTTAATTTGTTCACTGAACGTGTTTTAACGAAATATGAGGAGCATGTGTAACGAACCAAACGTTTTTTGAAAATAGGTCTGATGGAATCGTAACGCATCATCGTACAGATAGTTACCTATTGTTCTAGGTCCTATCTCTGTCTATTAGAAAATATTGACACGCTCGATTAGTTAAATTCGATACACATTACACTAAACATGTTTTTGAATTTTTTCAGATAAACAGATTGCTTGATTTTCATTACCATTTTGATGTTACAGGTGTTTAGGTGAGTTATAAAATTAATAAATGTGGAGAATTGATAAAGAAAGTGCTGCGCAAGATTTGTTGGTAGATATATAACCTTGGCGTCCAATGATCTGCCGATATGTATATTTTTGTCTGCTCGGTACTAAAGATTATATTTTTCGATTTTTATTCGTGTTACAGCTAAACCATATGTTCTCATCTTTTTTAAGACTTTCAAATGAATCCATTATTATTTAAAAGCACAGCCCTATATTCAACATGCGACTAACGTCGAACCAGGCCAACCCTCGTTTGTTTCTCATCATTCTTTACAGATTTGGCCTGCGCTATGTATGTTATCATTATTTAGGATCAAAATCTTTACAGCGATTTTTGAGTTGTCACATTTTGCGTGACACGTGTTAAGCAGTTGCGACACTTGACAGTATTGAACTGATAAGTAACTCAAGTGATGTGTTGCTCATATACCCCCAATATTACCCTCCGCTACCGGTTTCTCGCTGTTTGCCGTCATCAGGAGGAGACAGCAATATTTTTTTGTGCGAGTTAATACAGTATTTCGGGAAATGTGAGTAACACATCAGATTTATCATGAATAAGCACCATGAGTACTTGACCGCAAATCACCATGTGATTCTGTGGTTGAATAGCGGGTTTCTTTATACGGAATCTATGTAACATATAATTCAAGTCGGCTATGTTCACGATGTTATCTAAGTGAACCAACATAGAGATGCTGATGTTTTTCATACATCTATCCAAAAAATATGTGTATCTGTAAACCAGTTTCTTATCCATGAGAGCAAAAGATAAACGGTACTCGTGCCGATAAAGTTCTTCCTGTTAGAAAGAAGGCCTCAAGACCAGCGATTGTGGACAGAATACAGCTAGTCCGCATTGGACAATGCGTGTGTGACCTATGCAATGCGAGCAATTTTGTTATCCAAGGTTTCTTGATCAATATATGTGCACAATTTGTTCTCTTAATTTATTAGAACCTACAGCTGTCTGATTCTCCTCGTAAGAAATAACTTAATTCGCAGTAAAATAAAAAAACATGGTTCTAGAGTGTCTGTCTATCTGAGTAGTTGAATGCTCTCTGTACACAATTGATTTGCTCACAATGACAAAGGAAATTCATATGTTGCAAACAGTCTTACGTTCAGCGATAGCAATTTATTCACGGTTTTTGTAAGGTAATACACCATAACTAATCTTCATTTTTAGCAAGCATGCAACAAACGTTGCACAACCATCTCCTTCCACCATACGCAGGTTTGTTTTCAATTGCGACTAAGAATTCATAGAAGGTACACAATAGAGTATCTGCTGCAATACTCGGTAATTGTTACTTAGACATACATAATCTTTTATACAGATTCGAATACCTTTTACACATAAACTATAAATTGAAACATAGCAGTGCTGGGGAGATTTGTGAATGGCCATAAAACTACATTAATCATTTTTTGATCTTATTTTGGAAGGCGCATGTCTGATCCATTTACAGACTGTACTTTTGCTAGGATAGTGCTAGGTTATCGATAAGTAGCGGTTATAATTTTCGATTTATGCATGAAGGGAAATTGCATTTTGAGATCTGACAATGTTTCTGTTGAGTTCAGAAGCATTGTTTCGTCATTTTAGATGACGGATATGTTTCTATATGGAGATTCAGTCATCCATTGCTGAAAATTCGTGAACACGAATGAAGTCATTATTGTTCTTCTTCTTCTTCTAATTTGGAATATTGTATTTTCAGGTAACCGCGAAGAATTCAACAGATGTTTCAAAAAAAGTTATCAGAGCGGATCATAAATGCTAAGGCAATACGCGCCGAATTACTATGTTGGTGAATTTATGTTTGATGCGAGCTAATAACTTGTTGGATGAGTTGGTGTTGCGTCAAACAATTAAAAAAATAATCAATCAAGCATTCACAAAATCGAGGACAGTTAATGCATCACGTTTTATAGATTTCATATAAACTGTTTTCTAAAAATTAACAGTCAATAAATTTGATGAATATAATGATCATCTTAAATCTTGAAACTTCGATCTGTATATATATGCACAACGTGAAACATTGTGAAGCATCTGAATTCCAATTCTTGAAAATGATCAACTAGAGTTAGCGTAAACGAAACGCTGTTTGTTATTCCAGCAAGCATGAGAGATCAATTCAGCGACTATTTGTGCGATCACGCATTTCATCTAATCTTCAAGCATATTGCTTCACAAACAAGGAGAAAATGTAATTCAGATTACTAAAAACCAAATAACTACTGAGATTGATTTTCAAATTCTTATGTGGATTTCATAATCGAAATTTTGTTTTCATGTATGCAATGAAATTGGATACAACTATTGCGGTCACAAATGAAGCGAAATACTGCAAAGCCACTCATTCATATTTGGATTGTTATGCACAACAGGAAAACGGAAAAATAAACACTCGCGTTTAGCAGAAACCAATGAATATAGATGCTATACTAAGAGATAGTTCCAATCATTCAAGATTGGTATTCACATTTATTGATTGTTAAATTTTGCATAGGATGTAACACATATGCATCCATGCAAGATATTGTAAACAAGCGAAACGTAAAGCGATCGAAAGCGGATACAGCATGGTTTTCCGGAACATTTTGTGAAACGCGAATTGTTAAACTTAAAACAACAGCTTTTTTACGTTATGGGAATTAAACATTCGAAGCGATACGTAGAATGAGAACGCATGTGAACATTCGCGACAATTATAAGAGAGGAAAAGCCATTCGTTTCGTTCTGATACACATCAACGCTCAGACCTTTTATCTTGCATTAAGAACTCCAATTACAGGATCCTAGTCAATGACTGTTCGGGTGATTGCATAGTGTATACTTTGTTAGACATTTACTGTAAGATATTGTCAAGTCAGGTCGACTGGCGGTCAAAAAGGTAGTCCACGCTATCTAGCAAACGGCACGGATGAGAATGTAAATAGTGGTTATTAACCTTATGCATACTGGTAAATTAGATTTTTGGTTTCCCTGAAATGGATTAACTTTCATCCAATTTGTTATCTCTTCTTACGAATGTGTCTTTGCTGTATAAACTAACCTATCGGTTATCAGGTGCATTAGGTTGACGTGAATACCCACTAGGAGGAACACTGTCTACAGATCCTGGAGATTCCCGCGAAAAGTGAAACAATGTAGGCGTACAAATAGCTGTTGAGCGGTGCGGTAAATTCAATAGTGGGGTTTATTAGTACTTAGTCATATTAACTATCCCGACAGCCACCTTACTGGTGCAGAAGTAAAATGTTACCTACAAAATATTTCAACCGATTGCACGCAAATATCTTAGCATTGCGAGTTCATATATTTCAGTTGATGTTCACGAAATTTAGATAAATCTTCTGAGTTCACGAAAGGTGATGATGACTAACACGCTTTGATTTGAAGGCGAACGGTGACTAAGCCTCGTTCAGAGGTGCACCACCAGTTGATATATCGGTGCAACAAAACAAAGTCAGTGAATGTATTATATTTTCAGTTTTTGAAGAGAAATGTGTTAATGTCTTCCGAAGCTTTAGTTAGAAATGGAATTATTCAGATATTGAACAGTAAATGCAATGAGGAATGAACGACTTCGAGTTTCATTTCATGCCTTGGCAACTTATCCTAGTCTGATTTTTCACAAGTATCCTGTTGATGGATGTATTGTGTATTGTATTGTATATGCCATTGAAGGATTGCTCTCACCAATATATATATATATATATCTGCATTAACGAAAATAATTTTGACTAGCCCTAACACATATTTCAATCAACCGGAGTCCCAAAAACATCACTCTTGAATATTTGGAGTAATTTATATTAATTCGCACTCCACCCTGGTAACGAAACCGGTTTGCTTTCTAAAACTCACAATTTAACATTCAAAATTACCTAAACTATTAGAAAATCGGTTCCTCAATGTTTCCGGTGTTAAAACAATTTATTTTAACTTAAGGCATTCCATAAGGATGGTTTGATTTATAAACAGCATGAATGATGTTATTATTTATAATGACGGTAAAATGTATCTGGTCGCTAATGATAATAAAATATAGGGGCTTAGCAGTAATACTAATTGTGTTTTGCTGCAAAATAAGCTGAATGTATTCCACAAAATAGCGTTTCAATATGAACCCCATCTCAATATTACAAATCCTAAAATAATGCAGCTTGGATAAAATCACGAATGTTCACACTTGTGCTAACATTAGGAACAATGTCAATTTTGTAAAACTGAGGAAAATAACATAAGTATTTGGTTGGTGGTATTTGGTAGTGAAAAACGGTATACAATGTGCTGCGTCTCCTAGCCATGTTACGTAAATGACCATAACGGATACTAGGGAAGCATTCACTCGAATAATGGAAATAAATACGCGCAGTTAGTCTGTGATCTGCTCAGTCGTGGGAACAAAATATGTTGCTATTCATTGTTTACAGAATCCACAGTTTGAGCTCGTCGGCAGCTTTCTCATTATAATATGTGCTGAGCTGTGTGGACGATTGTGTCCAGATTCTCTCACATAGAAAAATGTGGGATACGCTTATCCACACATAAAGAGTGTTTTCTAATTAGTTATAACACCGGATATTTTGCATTGTCTTCTTTATGCAATTGGACCTGTATGTGTAATGAAATCTACTTTAAAATCAAAATTGAAATGCGCTGTTATTGGCTGTTAGATTGTTGTGCTTGAAATGCACTAGTTGCAAATATGGTAGACATGAGCACATCCATATATTTGTGTGTAATAACGCAAACACAATTGCTTTGTTAACAATAAATATTGCTTTTCCTATCTTAAATCTTCAACAAAATCTGCTGAAAAGTGCTTGCAAAATAAAACGGTAACATTAACCTACATGTTCACAACAGCCTATCAAATGAACATAAAACTTTACAGCTTAGCTCTTGAACCAAACCGCCATTTAAAATCTCACGGTACATTGAATGCAAGAAGAAATTCAAAACATACTAACCTGGTTTAACTTGGGCGGATATAAGGTTGATTATAGAAATGAGAAAGATGTTATTGATCCAATACCGATGTGTTACTGGTTAAAACATGATAATGTGATTACAATCTGATTACAATCTTATAAAGCCGAACAAAGTATATCATGATGTGAAATGCTGTGGCATTACTTAAAGATTTAGGTGATTGTAACATAAGCAAAACTTCGTTCTTTGGAGTAGCGAGTTTTGCCCCCCGAAATAAAATACTTCATAATAACCATGGTGCTGGAGAGTGCAATTCCGAGTATTAAACTCTTGTTAGTTCAAATTGACCATCTCGCGAACAGATAGTATATTATTGTTTCAAATCGTCTAAAGTCCTGCGTGACTAATTTATATTATTTTCGGCAATATGTTGCACCATTACACAAAACTATTAATAACAGACATGCTCAAACCTTGGCATGATCATTCTCACAAACATACGATGGCTTTTTCACATTGCTAATGGGAATTCAGAGAAATTCCATACAATATACAGTACATTGTTTTATTGATTTCGGTTTGGTCCTAACGTATCAGCCCAGCTGTTCCTTTGGTGCCAGTGGTGCCGTGGAGGAGGAGCAATTGCTGCTTGAGCAACAGCTAGTTCTCCACATTGAACTGCCCTGGCGTACATCAAAACCCACCAATGGAGAGGACACTCCATCCCGCTTCTACGGAAAATAACACGGAAAGCAGCAGATAACACTCACAATTTATGGCTCGACTGGCGTAAAGCTGAGCGCCTGGGGCTGCTTTCGACGGTGGTGAAGAATTTCAGGTCTAATTGGACGGCTACCGCTTAATACAAGCTGGGCTACCCCCAGTCATTAAGATGCTGTCTCCCCACGGCCTGACATCCTCATTGGGTGCATGGGGATTATGTATCAACCGACAAGTAGACTGTATTTTCCCGCATCAGCGAATCAAAATAGTAAACAACAAATGTCAGTTTCGAAATTTGGAACCTGGAACGTCCGGTCCATGCTTCCAGGATTTCATGACGACGTTTCGTATATCAGAGGCGTTAGAAAGTCCGCCGTGATTAACAACGAGTCAAAGAGGCTAAATGTCGACGTAGCTGGTCTACGAGATACGCGCTTATCAGACGCTCGTAAGCTAACAAATAGTAATTACACATTTTTTTGGAAAGAAAGTGGTTACGATGAGCGTCGACTGCATGGAGTTGGGTTTGTCGTGCAAAACGTCAAATTGAGAGCAACACAACATAAACACATCCACATAATTATGTGAAATATTGCAAAAACAATTGTCTCTTCAACTGTTAGTCTCGCATTTTCAATCTGTAATATTTAACAAAATTTACAGTGTAGTGCTCTCAAAATCAAACGTAAATACTACCACACTTGTTCATAGCAGCATTGTAAATAAACGCGAAACTTCACAACTGAGCTCCGGAACCAAACCGCATTTGAGGAACTTAAGATACATTGAAAGGGAAAACAAAATCATATTCACTTACCTAGCATTCCTTGGGCGGCTATAAAATTGATCGCAGAACTCGGAATGATGTTTATTACCAATAAAAATAACTTAAAGTTAGTAATCTAATACAACCGAACAATGTAAATATTAATGAGAAATGTTAAGACATTAAACATAAACTTAAATATATGTAGGATGAACTACACATTGTTCTTTCAAGCAACAAGTTTGTTTTCTAAGCTTCTGACGCTGGAAGCTTCTGAAAACCTCAAAAAATTGCAGCTTGTGAGAGAAAATATATTTCAGAGAAATGATCAATTAAACCGGAGATATGTTTATGGGAAACTCTGATTCAACTATGAAACAACTGCAGTCAGCAGCCACACATGTGAAGCATAATAGCAAAAAAGACCGTAAATGATGTAACGATCTTACGTTGTCGAATTGACGACTTTGAACTTCAAATCTACAGACATGTGTATCATTGGGAAATATTTAATGGCAACAAAAACTATTTTAAAATATTGTTGAATCCAGTTAAGTGTCATTGAGTTTCCCAAGATCAGCAATGAGGTACTGTGAAACAAAATACTTGTTGTTTCTCCCTTGTAGTATATTCACCTCGATCTCTTATTGCTGATTTGTCTAAATCGAAATCCAAAACACCGCTTTATTTTTAAAAAAAAGGATTGCTACATCCAATTTGATGAAATAGTTAATATTGTCCGTATACTTCAGATAGATCAAAAACTAATTTCAAGATTGGACTATCTTCAGTTTAACCACAACGCAAAAGCTAAACTTAATCAGTTAGTCAACCAACACTAATTTCTATATTTCACTTGCGCATATTGCCACAATGCATTTTATTTTTACGATGGACAATTTAGCCTGAAACCATGATTGATTAGGAAATGTATAGCGGTTAAACAATCCCTACTGTAATGTTTGCGTCCTTGTACGAAAGAAATTTTAATTGTTACAATGACAAAAACATTCTTTTCAAGTGGTTTCTTGTTGCTTGCGGGTCAATCGTAGGTGTCAATTGCACGATCGTGAATCGCAGTTAAATTGAACACGTAGGGCAAGCCTGCTTTTTGTAGTCCCAATGCATAATTTCCGTCTGCGTATAGGATGGATTTAATATTCGGTGTAACGTAAAACAATTTCAAGATCATCGTGACAGACATAAAATGCTTAGCGTCTTTCAGCGTTAAAAGCATGTAATGCTCATCTCAGATGGAAACAACACGGTCAGGATCCTTATTCATATAACGTAAAACATTTGAGTAATTTGAGTAAAATTTAGCGATTCATAATAAGTAATAACTTATATTACATTACCGCAGAAATATGAGAAGTTTTATAGGATTAACAAATATATCATCGAAATACCACGATCAAATATAACCTGTGTAGTCAATTTGTGAATTGCAATGTCCTGTGAAAGAAGGCGAAGCAATTACCTTTTGTTTGTGATTGTGAAGGTAATAATGTTGTGGCTGTTCTTGACATTTCAGTAGGCGTCGTTGCGGCTGAAAACAAATATAAGTTGCTGCGATAAATCACCGCTTAAAATATAATAAGCAACGCATATATATATATATATATTTGAATATTACATAAATGTATATATATATTTGAATAGTAAATAAATGTATTCATGAATGCCACTGTTGCTTAGGGATAATACAACCAACGGCGATGGTCAAACACAGAATCACATAGTGATTTGTGCTCGAGTACTCAAGGCGCTTACGGATGACCAAAGTGTGTTGTTCACATCCCCCGAAATTACACTGCAATGCCGGTTTTCAGCTCTTTGCCCTCATCAGGTGGATAAAGTAGGATTATGTGCATTGAGCCTTGAAGCAGTGAATAAATCGTAAACAAGTGTATACTCTAATTCTACTGTTGCATAGGTTTCGTACAACGAACCACAATGTTCAAACACAGAATCACATAGTTAATTGTGCTAAAGCACTCAAATCGCTAATGGATGAAACAAGTTATGCGTTGCTCACATCCCCCGAAATTACACTGCAATACGGGTTTCTGGCTGTTTGCCGTCATCAGGTTAATACAGTAGGATTAGGATCAGTGAGCCTTAAAAACGTGAATAAATAGTAAACTAGTGTTGAATGCCACTGTCGCATATGGTTCGTTCAACCAACCACGATGTTCAAACGCAGAATCACATTGTGTTTTGTGGCCAAGCAGTTAATGCGCTTGTGTTTGAACAAAGTGATCTGGTGCTCACATCTCCCGAAATTACACTGCACTACCGGTTTGTGGCTGATTGCCCTCACCCGGTGGCGAAAGTAAGATTAGTTTCAGTAAGCGTTGATACAGTGGACAAAATTGTAAACAAGCGTATACTTGAATGCCACTGTTGCATAATTTATATATATATATATATATATATATATATATATATATATATATAATGGTAACCAAGTGTATGACTTAAATGCCACTGTTGCATAGGGTTCGTACAACGAACCACAATTATAAAACACAGAATCACATAGTGATTTGAGTTCAAGCAATCAAGGCGCCTTTGAATGACCAAAGTGGTGTGTTGCTCAACATCCGACGAACATACAATCCAATGCCTTTTTCTGGCACGTTGGCGTCATTAGGTGGAGGCAGTAGGATTAGGTTCATTGATCCTATAAACAGTGGACAAATCGTAAACAAGTGTATACGTGAATGGCACACATGCATATGGTTCGTACAATGAACGAGGATTATCAAACACAGAATCATATAGTGATTTGTGCTAAAGCACTCAATGCGCTAATCGATCACCAAAGTGAGATGTTGCACAACATCCCCCGAAAATACACTGAAATACCGGTTTCTGGCTGTTTGCCGTCATCAGTTGAACACAGTATGATTAAGTTCAGTGAGCTTGAAACAGTGGATAAATGATGAGCAAGTGTAGAATTGGATGCCACTGTTGGATACTGTTCATACAACGAACGACGACGTTTAAACACAGAATCACCTAGTGATTTGCGCTCCAGCACTCAAGGCGCTTATATAGGACCAAATTGATGTGTTGCTCACAACCCTTCAACATTTTACTGCCCTACCGGTTTCAGACTGTTTCCCGTCATCAGGTGGATAGAGTAAGAATAGGTTTATTGAGCCTCGAAACAGTGGATAAATAGTAAATAAATGTATACACGAATATCACTGTTGCTTAGGGATAGTACAATCAACGACGATGGTGAAACACAGAATCACATAGTGATTTGTGCTCGAGTACTCAAGGCGCTTACGGATGACCAAAGTGATGCGTTGCTTAAAAACCCCCGAAATTACACTGCAATACGGGTTTCTGGCTGTTTGCCGTCATCAGGTAAAGGTGGTGAGAGTAGCTTCAGTGAGCCTTGAAAACGTATTTGAATAGTAAATAAATGTATTCATGAATGCCACTGTTGCTTAGGGATAATACAACCAACGGCGATGGTCAAACACAGAATCACATAGTGATTTGTGCTCGAGTACTCAAGGCGCTTACGGATGACCAAAGTGTGTTGTTCACATCCCCCGAAATTACACTGCACTGCCGGTTTTCAGCTCTTTGCCGTCATCAGGTGGATAGAGTAGGATTATGTGCATTGAGCCTTGAAGCAGTGGATAAATCGTAAACAAGTGTATACTCTAATTCTACTGTTGCATAGGTTTCGTACAACAAACCACAATGTTCAAACACAGAATCACATAGTTAATTGTGCTAAAGCACTCAAATCGCTAATGGATGAAACAAGTTATGCGTTGCTCACATCCCCCGAAATTACACTGCAATACGGGTTTCTGGCTGTTTGCCGTCATCAGGTTAATACAGTAAGATTAGGATCAGTGAGCCTTAAAAACGTGAATAAATAGTAAACTAGTGTTGGATGCCACTGTCGCATATGGTTCGTTCAACCAACCACGATGTTCAAACGCAGAATCACATTGTGTTTTGTGGCCAAGCAGTTAATGCGCTTATGTTTGAACAAAGTGATCTGGTGCTCACATCTCCCGAAATTACACTGCACTACCGGTTTGTGGCTGATTGCCCTCACCCGGAGGCGAAAGTAAGATTAGTTTCAGTAAGCGTTGATACAGTGGACAAAATTGTAAACAAGCGTATACTTGAATGCCACTGTTGCATAATTTATATATATATATATATATATATATATATATATATATATATATATATATATAGATATATATATATTATATATGGTAACCAAGTGTATACTTAAATGCCACTGTTGCATAGGGTTCGTACAACGAACCACAATTATAAAACACAGAATCACATAGTGATTTGAGTTCAAGCAATCAAGGCGCCTTTGAATGACCAAAGTGGTGTGTTGCTCAACATCCGACGAACATACAATCCAATGCCTTTTTCTGGCACGTTGGCGTCATTAGGTGGAGGCAGTAGGATTAGGTTCATTGATCCTATAAACAGTGGACAAATCGTAAACAAGTGTATACGTGAATGGCACACATGCATATGGTTCGTACAATGAACGAGGATTATCAAACACAGAATCATATAGTGATTTGTGCTAAAGCACTCAATGCGCTAATGGATCACCAAAGTGAGATGTTGCACAACATCTCCCGAAAATACACTGAAATACCGGTTTCTGGCTGTTTGCTGTCATCAGTTGAACACAGTATGATTAAGTTCAGTAAGCTTGAAACAGTGGATAAATGATGAGCAAGTGTAGAATTGGATGCCACTGTTGGATACTGTTCATACAACGAACGACGACGTTTAAACACAGAATCACCTAGTGATTTGCGCTCCAGCACTCAAGGCCCTTATAGAGGACCAAATTGATGTGTTGCTCACAACCCTTCAACATTTTACTGCCCTACCGGTTTCAGACTGTTTCCCGTCATCAGGTGGATAGAGTAAGAATAGGTTTATTGAGCCTCGAAACAGTGGATAAATAGTAAATAAATGTATACACGAATATCACTGTTGCTTAGGGATAGTACAATCAACGACGATGGTGAAACACAGAATCACATAGTGATTTGTGCTCGAGTACTCAAGGCGCTTACGGATGACCAAAGTGTGTTGTTCACATCCCCCGAAATTACACTGCACTGCCGGTTTTCAGCTCTTTGCCGTCATCAGGTGGATAGAGTAGGATTATGTGCATTGAGCCTTGAAGCAGTGGATAAATCGTAAACAAGTGTATACTCTAATTCTACTGGTGCATAGGTTTCGTACAACGAACCACAATGTTCAAACACAGAATCACATAGTTAATTGTGCTAAAGCACTCAAATCGCTAATGGATGAAACAAGTTATGCGTTGCTCACATCCCCCGGAATTACACTGCAATACGGGTTTCTGGCTGTTTGCCGTCATCAGGTTAATACAGTAAGATTAGGATCAGTGAGCCTTAAAAACGTGAATAAATAGTAAACTAGTGTTGAATGCCACTGTCGCATATGGTTCGTTCAACCAACCACGATGTTCAAACGCAGAATCACATTGTGTTTTGTGGCCAAGCAGTTAATGCGCTTATGTTTGAACAAAGTGATCTGGTGCTCACATTTCCCGAAATTACACTGCACTACCGGTTTGTGGCTGGTTGCCCTCACCAGGTGGCGAAAGTAAGATTAGTTTCAGTAAGCGTTGATACAGTGGACAAAATTGTAAACAAGCGTATACTTGAATGCCACTGTTGCATAATTTTCTCAGCACGAATAACAATGTCCATACACACAATCGCAGAGTGATTTGTGTTTCAGCAATCAAGGCGCTTATGGATGACCAAAGTGAGGTGATGCTCAAATTCCCTCAAATTACACTGCACTAACGGTTTCTGCCTGTTTGCCGTCGTCAGGTGGAGACACTAAGGTATGTATGAATGAGGCTTGAAACATTGGATAAATGGTAAACAAGTGTAAAATTAATTGCCGCTGTTGTAAAGGGTTCGTACAATGAACCACGATGTCCACACACATAATCACAGTGTGGTTTGTTGTCGAGCACTTAAGGCGCTTATGGATGAACAAATCTATGTGTTGCTCACGTTCCGGGAAATTAAACTGCACTACCAGTTTCTGGCTGCTGTCCGTCATCGGGTGGAAACAGCATAATTAGCTTTAGTGTGCATTGAAACCGTGGATTAATGGCAAACATGTGTTATGTTGAATGCTACTGTTGCATAAGGTTCGCACAACGAAAGACGATGTTCCAACACATAATCCCATAATGCTTTTTGTTGAAGCACTCAAGGCGACTATGGATAAATAAAGTGATGTGTTGCTCACATCCAGCGAAATTACACTGCACTACCGGTTTCTGACTATTTGCCGTCATTAGGTGGAGCAATGAGATTAGGTTCAGTGAGACTTCAGGCAGTGGATAAATGGTAAAGAAGTGTGCCGTTGAATGCAACTGATGCATAGCGTTCGAACAACGTACCGCGATGTTGAAACACAGAATCATATAGTGATTTGTGAAGGAGCACACATGGCGCTCATGAATGACCAAAGCGACGTTTTGTTCACAAAAGGGGAAATTACAATTAACTACTGGTTTCTGGCTGTTCGCTGTCATCAGGTGGATACAGTAATATTAGTTTTTGTAAGAGTCAAAACAGAATTTTCGGGAATGTGGTAAACCCACGCACTCACACACAAAATATATGACTTTATACATAAATGTCATTATTGTCATCTTATAAATTCGCATGATGCATTAAATGTTCGGCACATCATTTTCAACTGTATTTTGCCAGATCAATAGTTTGAGGTGTTTGAAAAGAACATTAAATACTGATGAAAAAGTTGACTATTTTTTGCAGTTAAACATAAATTGAGTAACGAACACTCAAGTCACCATATTCCCGGTGCACATCAAACCACGTAAATTCATCATACAATTCCATCATCAAATTTACAAAGCTCCAAGTACAACAGTGTGCCGTATGACTATAAACCACGAAAGATTAAGAAAACATGACCCAATATTTAACCCTTTGACTACGGTAATTGATTTACGTATATTAAAATATTTTTGTGTTTTCCAGCCTAATTAAAGCATAAGAGAAACAAGTGATTGATTTTTATGGATCACATATCGGACGCCGCTCGACAAGTGCAATCTGATGGTAACTGAAGGTTTCAACGGGAGCTACTGAGCAATCGACTGCATGTTTGATGTGGCAACTAGAGTAACCATCATTAGACAAACGGTTAAAATGGTGATTTAATAAGCGCGGCAGTCATATGCACACAACCTGAAAGTGATTTAGGTGTTTCGCATGAGCGCAAACGAAATTATTCAATATATTTGTACCTTTCACTCATATGCTTTACAAGTTGATCGGAATATTTATAATGTTGAACGAGACTGTTTATAATCCAAATATACCTTTTTGCTCATGATATTGTGTTCAAATGCATTCTACGAATTTGTTCGTTTTAACTCCATGGGCTGTTTTGATGGGGGTCCATGCAATTGAAATCGCAGTGTATAGTGACGCGTAATGATGACATCTCTTAAACCCTGTTCTTCGGCGATCTTGTGTGTTGTCAAGCGTAGTGACATGGAAGGCTTGTTATGAATAAATAAACTGTATTGTTGAAGTCGCTCTACTCGCTCATACTTGATTGAATGCGTGTTTTATTCAAGACGCAAATACTCCATCCTAGATTGTTTGCTCTTCCTCTGGCGTTGATTGCGTAGGCTCTTTAGTTTTACCCTTCCTCATATTGAAGGATTCTATTTTGTTAGGCCTTTCTCATATATGCTGCTTGTGTACTACGGTTCTGGTTCCAAGGTTGTCACGACCGGGGCGATTTTGGGGATAAGCTCCTGATTCCAAAAATGTTCCAATGGCCTGCGTCTCATAAAGCCTCTGACAACCAAATCCAGCTCCTGGCCTGCAGGCGTGGTCCTGTGTGAGTCGGCGGAACTGCTTCTACTGACAGGAGAAAGGGCGAAGGCAGCTGACTGGCGCCACAGAACCAGCATGCTTTAGGCAGGTGGATATCGTTAGTCCATGAAGACGTCCCACCTAGGGGAAAAAAACCCATCTGAATTTTCACTGTTGGGTCAACATCCATCCATTAAAAAGGCTTTAAGAGTCAACTTCAAAGTAAAATGTGAAGCCGGAGTGCCGTTTGGCAGTCCAACGTTTTTTCAACATCGTCCACGCAGCTCCTGCGTCGGCATCGTTGTCCAAAATTATCAACCTAGCTGTTCCTTTGGTTCCAGTGGTGCCGTGTAGAGTGAGCAATAGCTGCATAGGCAAAAGCTAGTTCTCCATATTGAACTGCCCTGGCGTACATAAAAAGCGCACCAATGATCAGGACACTCCATCCCGCTTCTACGGAAAATAACACGGGAAGCAGCAGATAAAGGTTGAAAGCTATGGCTCGACAGGCGTAAAGCTGAGCGCCTGAGGCTGCTTTTAACGGTGGGAAAGACATCCAGGTCTCATTGGACGGCAACCGCTTGCCTCAAGCTGGGCAGCCCTTAGTCAATAAGGTGCCGTCTTACCACGACCTGACTTCCTCATTGTTTCCATGGGGATTACTAATCAACCGAGAAGCAGACTGTATTTTTTGCACCGGCGAATCAAAATAACAAATAACAAAAGTTAGTTCTAAAACTTGGATGCTAGACCTTCCGGCCCATGCTTCCAGGATTTCATGACGTGGTCTAGCATATCAGAGACGTTAGAAAGTCCGCCGTGATTAACAACGAGCTAAACATGTTGAATCTCGAAGTGACTGCCCTAAAAGAGACGCGCTTCTCAGACGCCGGTAAGCTGACAAAGAGTAATTACACATTCTTTTGTAAAGAAAGTGGTTACGATGAGCCTCGACTGCATGGAGTTGGGTCTGCCGCGAAAAACGGCCAAATAAAAGCAACACAACCGAGCAGTAGTGGGAGCGAACGGATTTGGACTTTAAATCTGAGGTTCATTACTGGTACCATTATGTTGGTCAACGTTTGTGCACCAACGCTCTCTGCGTCGCCTGCTGAAAAAAGAAGGCTTTTCATCATAACCTCACAGTGGTCCAGAAAATCGTGCCACAAAAAACCTTTGTAGTGGTATTGGGTGATTTTAATGCCATAGTTGGTGCAGTCTTGGCAAAACTGTTTCGGAAGTTTCGGTGTAGGTAAAACCAATGAGAATGTGCAAGGCCTTTCAGAATTGTGCACACTGTTCAATCTTTGTGTCAGTAACACTTTATTCCAAGCGAAACCACAGCATAAATTCTTTTGGAAGCATCCTTGTTCTAAGCATTGGCATCGGCTTCATCTTATTTTTGTTAAGCGTACTAATATAGGAAGCGTGCTCCTCGCCAGATCGTATCAAAGCGCAGACAGCGACACTGATCAATCACTGGTCTCTGCAAAACTGAAGCTCCCCCACACGAGATTTTACCGCACCGAATTTTCTGTTGATCCTATGATAGACGTCACTCACATGTGTGAACCAAATCTAAATGCAAGATTCGCAAAACCCTTTCAGGGACGAGTTCAACAAGACAACCCTAATTAAATCTGCATCAGAAAACTAGAAATGGATAAAAAGCTGCATATGCCGAGTCGCACCTTCCACTGTTGGTCCAAAGAAAGTTCGAACGAGCGACTGATTCGAAGCAAACGCTGTGTGAGAAACGCTCAGCATTCTTGAGGTTCAAAGGTATGCCAACAGTTGAAAACATACGTCTTCTAAGAGCAGCTAGTTATAAGGTCCGACAGACTGCAAGGAGTTGTGCAAACGACTATTAGACTGAATTTAGCCCCAATTTTCAAGAAGCTGCTATGCGAAGCACACGTGGATCCTGTTACTAATGTTCTTTCCTATTGGAGGGTAACAAAACAGAACTGTTCACGGAATGTGTGTTTGTATGATAAAAAAGCAAGTGTGAATTTTTGTTCATATTCATATGTTCAAACACTTGTGTACATGGATGTCAGCTCATGTGATTAAACAGGTTGATCGTACCAACCTCATATAACAATGTCATACCCGAGCAATTTGTTTACGATTCTTCCAAGTTTTAATCGCCTGGGCTACTGATCTTCGTGTTTCAGTCATTTCACTTTTCTAGAGGAGAATGTAAATTCCATACGAAGTATAGTAATTGAACAAATTTGTAAGCTACCGTACCATGTATATTGCAGTTATTCTCAATAATATCGTCATCTCAAAGTGTATGATTATTTGTCTTTGTTAACAAAAGAATTTAGAAACGGAATTTATGCGATGGTAAACAGTAAATGCAATGAGAAAAGTAGCGTAAACGAATTCCAGTTTCATTTTATGACTAGGCATCTGATCCTAGTCTGATTTTTCACACGTATCTTGTTGATGGTTGTATTGTGTATGCTATTGAAGGATTGCTCTCACCATTATATATATATATATATAGATATATATATTCAGCACTAATTTATACATAGACCATCAATGTGTTTGTCTCGCGAACCTGAGATTGACGATTTTGACATACCCAAACACATTATTCATTCAACGGCAGTCCCAAAAACATCATTCTTGAATATTTTCAGTAATTTTAATTAATTCGCACTCGAACCAGGTATCTTAATGTTTCCAGTGTTCAAACAATTTATTATAACTTAAGGCATTCCATAAGGATTTTTTGCTTCACAAACAGCATGAATGATGTACATATTTATAATGACGTTAAAATGTATCTCGTCGCTTATGATAATAAAATGTAGGGGCTTAGTTGTAATACTAATTTTATTTTACTGCGAAGCAACCTGAATGCATTGCACGAAAAAGCGTTTCAAAATGAACTTCCGCTAAATGTTACAAATCCCAAAATAATACAGCTTGGATAAAATCAAGAATGTTCACACTTGTACTAACATTAGGAACAATGTCAATTGCTTCACAAAATCTGTTGCTATTTATTGTTTACATAATCTACAGTTCCAGCTTGTCGGCAGGTTTCCAATTATGATATGTGCTGAGCTGTGTATACGATTGTGTCCAGAGGCTCTCACATAGAAACATGTGGGATACGCTTATCCTCACATAAAAAGTGTTTTCGAATTAGTTTTAACACCGGATATCTTGTATTGTCTTCTCTATGTAATTGGACCTGTATGTCTAATAGAATCTACTTTGAAATTAAAATTCAAACGCGCTCTTATTGGCTGTTAGATGGTTGTGTTTGAAATGCACTAGTTGCAAATATGGTAGACATGAGCACACCAATATATTTGTGTGTAATAATGCAAACACAATTGCCTCTTTATTCATAAATATCGATTTTCCTATCTTGAATTCTCAACAAAATATGATGGTAATTGCTCGTAAAATCAAACGGTAACACTAGCCCACATGTTCATAGCAGATTTTAAAGGAACACAAAACTTTGCAGCTTAGCTCTTGAACCAAACCGCCATTTAAGAACATACGGTACATAAAATTCAAAAAGAAATTCGAACATACTAACCTGGTTTACCTTGGGCGGATATTTTGTTGATTAGAGAAATAAGAATGATGTTATTGATCCGATAACAGTGGTATATTATAAGAATGTGATTACAATCTGATTATAATCTTATAAAACCGAACAAAGTATAACATGATTTGAAATGCTGTGACATTACTTAGAGATTTAACTTATTGTAACATAAGCGAAACTTCGTTCTTTGGAGTAGCAAGTTTTGCCCTCCGAAATAAAATACTTAATATTAACCCTGGTGCTGGAGATTGCAATTCCGAGTATCAAACTCTTCTTTGTTCAAATTGACCATCTCGCGAACAGAAAGTATATTATTTTTTTAAAATTGTCTAACGTTCTGCGTGATTAATTTATATTATTTTTGGCAACATGTTGCACCATTACTCGAAACTATTATTAACAGACATGCTGAAATCTTGTCATGATCATTTTCACCAACATACGATGACTTTTTCACATTGCTAATGGGAATTCAGAGAAATTCCCTACAATATACGGTACATTGTTTTATTGATTCTGGTTTGGATAGGAAAACATCGTTTTGTCAGTGAAAGATGTTCACAAGCATGAACGATATGGCGAGTGTGGAAGATATTAAATGATGCAACCGTAAATTTCACATAGAATGTTCCAATCATTTATATATATTCAAATAATTTTGGCGATTACGGCAAAATCCCGCACAGGCAAATCCTGTACTTGTGCTAAGATAGAGCCAAGATTTTATAGTATAGTGGTTTGGATAACCATACATTTTATTTTACGTGAACGTTGTATTGTCCACGAAAACGATATCATCAGCGGTCTAACGCATGGGTCGTTATTGGGATCAAAACATTTTCTTGAAAAAAAAACAATGTTTGCGTTCCGCTTTTAAACGACACGTATGCTTCGCACAAACGGTCAAAAGGAAACAAACTGCAATGGAAAGTGCAAACAATTTGCGATCATGGCATTTCTGTCTCATACACGCACAAAAAGGGGTGTGGATCACACTATCGGAGAAAAGAAAAAAAATTTGTCTGGATTCGTTTTGATTAAACACGCGCTTCACTCTGTTATATAAATTGCGGTGGATATATGAATATTTGAAACATGATTATGTACTATAATAATAACCACATATATAATCCCGAAACCAAACGATGCATCCCACCATGGGTGCAAATATATATCTCACTTTGAGTTTTCGTATCGTTTTTTCGATTTATTTTCATTACTACGGTTGTTTGTGGTATTTATAAATATATGTAAAATATAAAAGTAATAAATGAATGGTGAATATCAAAAGTGATATTCTTTGTCATGTGTAAGCCAAACTACGCTCAAAACAACGCCATGCCAGAAGAAAGCACCATTTGTTGGAGTAGGTTTCTAAAAATAAATTTATCACGTACGGTAAACAAGTGAGGCTCACATTTAATAACAAAACGTAAGACGTGGAAAGATAACTTATATCCACTTTCCATTCCCGTAAATCAAACATCAAACATGTGTATTAGTTGATGTCTTTCGGAAAAATAATATTGCTTTTTATCCTCATTTTAGTGAATTCAGATACACCATTGCGAACTCATATTTCTGATGTCGGTGCTCCGGGATATATTTTATCATTGAAAGCGATATGTTTTCAACATTAAGTAGCATATTTCGTCATATGGTGAACAAATACGTTCATTATCATTTTTATGGTAAGTAGCGAGAATCTTCAAAATATTATACGAGAGATTCCTAGCAATCCATTTGCGTGTCAATATATATGTTTAGGCAGTGCTCGTGCTTTTCCCGTGTTCAACGATCCATACTACAACTAACTCCATATAATATTTTCATTTCATAATGTATAATATATTGAGAATGTTTTTCCAAGATTGACCATTGTGGATGCCTGAGTGTTCATGTCTGCCAAACGTCACTGACAATGTTAGGCCAAAATGTTCATATCATCCGCGAGCAACGCCAATTTGGAAGATTCTTTACGAGAATCCACGTGACATGACATCACTCATAACAATAAATTGTTTCCAAAAAGAATTATTTGCATCGCTACATCGGCAGGTTTTTCCGAATGTGTAACAAAGATGAAAATTTGGATGTTGTTGGCCTCCGTTGGTCGATGTCGACCATGGATGTTCATCACATCGCATAAATTTCATGTTTTGCAGCTTTTTGAATGAATTATCATACCGATTCGGGAAGAACAATCTCTCCCGCAGCGCTTGCAACGTTATTCAGAACTCCGTTTTATTGCATCAGATGCGCACCGGCGTTCAGCAGCCAAGAGCTGTATTTGCTCCTCCCCGGTTTGCAGACTACAGTTTAGACATTACCTTACAAGTGAGCGGTCAAGAGATATTTATTACCAGCGTGCAGGTTTAATCTCAAGAAATTTCATTTCTCGTTTGCAAACATCTTTGTACCGCAAGTGCTGTCTGCTTAAAGGTCGACTTCCTGATTGCAACTCAGTTTAGAGTAGATCTTTTGGAATAGGACCATTTTCCATTCCATAGACATGACCAAGCCACCGCGGGCGGCGCTGACGTAATAGGGTGAACATGATTCGTAGACCAGCTTTTAGAAGCACTTCAGGGTCAGTCACTATGTCCATCGACGATATGCTTAAGATACGGCGCATGCTCCGTAGATGGAAAGAATTCAGCTTGCGGGAGTGGTCCGTGTTTCACTACCGTATAGTGAATCATATAGTAGGCACACAGTGTATACCTTCATATTTGAATTTACAGTCAGCTTTCCGTTTTCCCAAACACGAGAGTTCAATCAGGACAAAATGAAAGCTTCTCTGCCAATCCGCCTATCAATCTCCGTGTCTAGCGAGCGGTTATCCGCAATGGTTGAACCAAGATATGTAAAATGATGTATTGGATGGAGCTGACAGTTTCTAACAGTGATGATTAATGGCGATACTGTCCCTTGATTACAGACTTTGGTGTTGCTCATGCTGATTGTTAGACCAAAGTCTTTGCATGCCGACGAGAAACAGTCCATTAGCGACTGTAGGTTCTATTGGGAGTGAGCAATAAAGGCTGCATCGTCACATCACATCACATCCCGTACATTGGTTTGCACTCTCGAACGGTTTAGGTTGAAAAGCTTACCATTACTTTGCGTGCGTATGTAAATGCCTTCTGTTTTCGTCCTAAAAGCGTGCTTTAGAAGCAAAGCAAATATAATACTGAAAAGCGTGGGAGCGTGTTTGACGCCTCGGCGAATTTTGAATGCTTGTGAACTGCACCTGTTAAAATGGACTGAGCCTTTCATACTTGTGTGGAACGAAATGACGAGTCTAACCAGCTTTGAAAGGCAGCCTTTCAGATCAGGCATTTTCAAAAGACCCTGCCTGCTTACGTAGTCGAATACATTATTTATATGAATAAAAACACTGTATAATATCATACGGTGTTCCGGACATTGTTTCTCGAACTTGTCTTAGGAAGAAGCTCATGGCAACGTTTGATCTTCCCTTCCGTAAGGCACATTGAGCTAATTCTATCAGCTAAAACTTCAGATCTGTAAGACGTTAGCAAGTAATTTGCTTACAACATTCAGAACGGAGATCCCTCCTTGATTGTTTCAGTCACTTCGCATCCATCGTAAAACAACAAACTCTTGCCATCATTGCAAAATCGAATGGTGAAGAGCCTGTAACAATGCTGCTCTACTGCATTTGATTAGCTCAAGTGGAATTCCTTCGTCACCAGAGGGCTTCTCATTCGTTAAGCGATCGATTGCCTTGTTGAGCTCATCAAGATAAGAAGGGGTATCTAGATATTTATTGCTCGCAAACGTTCGACATTTTCAAGTGCATGCTGTATAACCGTATTGTCTTTAAAATAGAGAGGTGGAGTTCTCTACACATCATTCGATCTGTTGAGTTTTGTCGACAATCGGCTCACCAGATGAAGAGTTAATGGGAGACGTTTTAAGATTGTTTGTGCCAATGACTCTTTTGATCTCATCGTAAATACAGTGAAAAGTTCGTGTATCTACAGCTTTTCGAATACTGAGGCTTACTTCAGTCCAATTGACGTTTGCACATCGTCTCGCAGTTTGTTGGACCTGATTCTTAGCTCCTTTTAAAAGACGTTAGTTTTCATCTGTTGACATATCTTTCAATCCCAATAATGCCAAGCGTTTCTCGTGCAGCACAGCAGTCATCTCAGAAGCGTCTGCTTAGAACCAATCGCTCGTTAGAGCCTTCTTCGGACCGAACCGGGAAAGTGTGACTCGGCATATGCAGCTTTTTATTAATTCCCATTTTTCTGAAGCAGATTCAACTCGGGTTAACTTAGTGAACACGTCTGTGATGGCTTTTGCGAATCTGGCATTTAGATTAGGTTCACACACGCGATTGATCTCCATCCTGCGCTTAGCAGACAACTTGGTGCGTTGAAATCTCGTGTGGAGAACCTCCAGTTTTGTACAGACCAGTGAATGATCAGTGTCGCACTCTGCGCTTTGATAAGATCTGGTGAGGAGCACGCTTCCCATATTAGTTCGCTTAACAAAACTAAGATCACGTTGATGCCAATGCTTAGATAAAGTATAATTCTACGAGACATTTTAATGTGGTTTTGCATGAACGGAAGTGTTACTGACACAAAAATTCAACCTTGTGCATAATTCTAAAAAGCGTTGCCCATTTTCTTTGGCTTCAGCTACACCAAACCTTCCAAAACAGTTTTGCAAAGACTGGTAATCTGCTTTAACTCTAGCATCGGAATCACCTAATACCACTTAACAATATTTCTGTGGCACAACTCTCAGGCCGGCCTAGAAGTCATGATAAAAAGCGTTTTTTTAGCAGGCGTTGCAGAGAGCGTTGGTGCATAAACGTTGACCAACGTAATGGTACCAGTAATGCACCTCAGATTTGAAGTCCAAATCCGTTCGCTCCCGCTGCTGCTTAGTTCTGTTGCTTTTAATATGTCGTTTACCACGGCAAACTAAACTCCATGCAGTCGAAGCTGATGGAAACCTTTTGCATTCGAAAAGAATATGCAATCACTTTTTGATAGCTTACCAGTGTTTGGTAATAGCGTCCCTTGTAGGGTTGCCACGTCGACATTCAACCTCTTCACCTCATTGTTAATCACGGCGGACTTTCTAACGCCTCTGATATTCGAAACTCTGTCATGATATCATGGAAACATGGACCGGACGTTACAAGTTTCATGTTTCAGAACAGACTATTGTTGTTTGGTATTATCATTAGCTTGTGAGGAGAAAATACAGTATGCTCATCGCATAACTCGTAATCCCCATGTACCTAAAAGCGATAGCAGACCGTGGCGAGACGCACCTTGTTAACTCGGGTCTGACAACATTGGAGAGGGCGGTAGCCGTACAACGAGACCAGCAAGTCTTTCTCAACGTCAAGAGCAGCCACAGGCGCTTAGCTCTAAGCCAGTCGTTTCATTGCATTTAACCTGTATCTGCTGCTTCCCGTGTTATTTTTTGTAGAAGCAGAATGGAGTGTCCGGTTCATTGGTGTGTTGTGACTTAGGCCAGGAAAGTTCAATATGGAGAACTAGTCGTTGGTCATGCAGCAAGTGCTTTCTCTTCACGGCACCACTGGAAACAAAGAAACAGCTAGGCTGATACTTTTGGACAACCATACCGTCGCAGGAGCTTGCAGGACGAAGTTAAATAAACTTTGGCGTGCGTAACGAGATTCCAGCTCTGGATTTGTCCTCGAGGTTGACTTCTTAAGCATTTTCCATCAATAGATGTAGCAACAAGGCAGTGGAGATTGATATTACGATTTACCTTCCCCTAGGTGGGCCGCCTTCATGGACTAGCGAGCTCAAACTGCCCAAAGCATGCTGGTTTTAAGGCGTCAGTCAGCCGCCTTCGACCTCGGTTCTGTCAGTAGAAGCAGTTCCGTCGAGTCACAAAAAAACAACGCGGACAGCCCAGAACCCTGACTTTGTTGTCAGAGGCTATATGAGACGCGGGCCTCCGGAGCATTTCTGAATTTAGAAGCTTATCCCCAAAATCGCCACGGCCGTGACAACTTTGGAACCAATAGGGATAACAAATATAATATGTGACTTCAACATCCAATTTCAGTTTATTTGATTGCGAATTACAATGTCATCTAAAAGAAACGGAGGAATTCAATTTGAATATCTGGTTTCTTACTTGATATCTTCCTAAAGCTTTCAAGTACTGAAATCAAATAAAATTTGCTTCAATAAATCAAGGCCCAATATGTTATAAATAAAGTATTTTCATATTTTATTATTATATTATATTTTATATTATATTATATTATTATTAGATTAATATATATTTATATTATATATTATTATATGAAACAATGTGAAAGAAAAAAACAGATTATTATTTGTATATTCATTATTTGTTAACGTATTCAGCCCTCCTTTAAACATAGACAATCACCTTGTTTTTTCCGCGAAAAAAAACGTTAATAATTTTACAGGTTGGATAAAATCACGAAAGTTCACACGTGTACTAATATTAAGAACAATGTCAAGGTTGTGAAAATGAAAAAAATAGCATAGGTATTAGGTATGTGGTAGCTTCAAAAACGCTCTACAATTTGCTGCATCTTCTAGACATTTCGACATTTAGTCGAATAATGAAAATAAATACACGCACTTCGATTTTGATCTGCTCACGCTTGGAAACAATTGCTTCAACATATATGTTGCTAATTACTGTTTACAAAATCTACAGTTTAGGCTTGTCGGCTGCGTTCTACTTATAATATGTGCTGGGCTGTGTAGAAGAATAGGTCTATGATCTGTGATAAAACCGAACAACGTATATATTATATAAAAAGGCTGTCACATTATCCATAAATTGTAAGTGATTGTACGATGAACTGAACGTTGTTCTTCTAAGTTTCAAGTTTCTTATTTAGACTTCTAACGACGAAAACCTACAGACATGAGTTATAAAATTCGAACTTATTTACGACTACATGTAATGTAAATCAGACCAAATACGATTATGATAAATGGGTGTACAGAAAAATTCAATTGCAATCAAAACAGACTAACCTTGTTGAGACCCTGACGACAACGCTAGTTGATTCAAAAGATTGATAAGAATTATCAGATGTGAATACGACTGAAAGTTTCACCCAATAGCATGCCAATGGGACACACAATATTGTCAGGGCCAGCCGAGGTACATGAACAAATCACGATTATGGCTTAGCGGTAAAGCTGTTTCATGACATGAACATAAAAACAAAAATAATGACTACCAGGAATTATAAAAAAAGAAAAAAAGTTAATCACGCAAATACCTATGAAGTAATAATAAGCAATATTTATCTGTGATTATTTTCAGAGACATTTTAATTGCCCAGCTTTGGTTTTGGCTGACATCAATAAAACGCAATAAAACACAGAAATATAATACTGTTCAGTAAACATGTTTAATTGAAATTTGAGGAGCTTGGTACGCAAACCAAACGTATAATAGCTTCAAATCTGATGGTTTCCGAACACAACAACGTACAAACTGTGGATCTTTGTTCTAGAACGTATCTCAGCCTATTCAAAAAATAACACGCTGGAATCTTGAAAGTTAGTACAAATTGATTTGAATTTATTTGCGAACATTTATGAATGAACGTTTGTATTTCTATGCGATTGTTTCAGTTGGAAATGTAGATTAACAGATGGCTTGATATTCTTAACATTTTCATGTCAGAGCAGTTTTTGTGAGATACGTTATCGAGTGTTTTATAAATATTGAATCTTGATGAAGAGAGCGCAGCGCACGATACAACTTTTATTATATAACAGTTGAACGTTCACCATGAATGACCTGCGGAGATGTATATTTTGTCTGATTCGCATTAAAGATAAAATTTTAGAGTTTTTGGTGGTTTTACTAGTATGCCAGCAGTTCTCTTCTTTTACTTAAATGGAAATTGATGCCTGTATTTTCTTATGTTCAGCTATAAGCTCAATATGCAATATTCTAGCTTGTAATGCATTACAATGTTCTAAGCTGATCAACCAACGTTTGGTTTTTTTCATCCAACTTTATAGATTCAGCATGCGTAAAGAATGTTTTCATCCTGTTACGATCGATGTCGCATCCGCGATCAAATATTTCTCACAATTTCCGTGATACGTTTTAAGCAGTTGAGATATGTGACACATTTCAGCTTACTAGTAACAAATTTCTAACAGTTAACACATAGTTCGCGAACAGTAGACTGTTTTTAAGAAGCTCATTTGTATCCATTTTTACCACGCAATCCAACCGGGATTATAAGCCGAAGAGTTAAGTAAATCGATACTGCACGGTTTGCTTCCAGTCTACTTTTGATAATTTTGTTACGAAATACACTACAAACGATTCTACTGGAAAAAAAAGTTTCGAACACAGCCACAGACAAAAAGGGGAATATTAATCCCTTTATCGTGATTCAGCGTTTGCGGAGCAAGTTTTAGATGTGGGTCAAAGCTGTGATTGGACCAATGTGGAAATATTGACACTGAGTAGTAAACATCATTCTATTTTTAGTCAGATCGACTGACAAATAATATAGTTGACAGAGCAATTTAGAAAACGGCATTGATGCAAAGGTAAATAGTTGTTATTCACCTCATACATACTAGTTGATTTGATTTTTATTTTTCTGCGAAACAGTTCAACATTTGCGCTATTTGTTATTTTTGTCACGAATGTATGGCGGTGTGATCAGTATTAATGTATTGACCTGGATACAAAATAGGTATAAAATTGAACACTGGTCGTGGTCATTTATACGAAACGTTAAACAACATAGGCGTAGTACGAATGTTCAGGTTGTAAGTTAAATTCTGTCATGCGGGTTGACCACCACTTAGTATATTACCTTTTACTGACAAAGACCATTGTCTTGCAGAATTGAACGTTTATCCTAAAACCGAACCATCAGACGGCACTCACATTTGTCAGCATTATGAATACACGATAGGTCTTAAACATAAACCAGTTGATTTTTATGTCATTTGCCAGAACGTTGTGAGTGCACAAACGAATGATGATGACACCCACGCTCTGCTTACAAATGCGATAGCTCACTAAATCTCAGTCAGAGGTGCACCACAAGTTCATATAACTGTGCAACAAGACAAACTCCCGTTATTGTATGGAACTTTTATCTTCTTCAAGAGAAACGTGTTAAAGTTTTCACGAACGTTAAGAGAAAAACATTATTTATTTGCTTTCAACATGGCGACCAAGTGCACCAACGTCTCAGCTATATGCTTTAATGTGGTTGAATTGATTCAGGTTAAATTATTACCAACGCGCCTAATACATTCGTGCAAAAGTGTTATTCAAATCTTGATATATTGTTCGTTGTCGATTTTTAGGTCATTTGCTAAAATGTTCTTAGTGCACATACGAATGTATATGACACCCACGCTCCGCTCACAAACGCGATAGCTCACTAATTCTCAGCAAGAAGTGCACCACGAATTCATATAACGGCGTAAAAAACAACCTTCGGTGATCGTATGGCCTTTTCTATCTTTTCAAAATAAACGTGTTAATGTTTTCTCGAACTTTAGGAGAAAAACATTATTCATTTGCTTGCAATGTGGCGACCAAATGTACCAACGATTCAGACCTATGATTCAATGTGGTTAAATTGATTCAGGTTAGATTATTACCAATGCGCTTAGTACATTCGTGCAAAAGTGTAATTTAAATCTTGATATTTTTCTCGCTCGTAATTTATTGTGCAATATATCAATAGTAATTATTATTGTTTTGGAAAAATGGTAAGACATTTCACATAATTTTTGGCTATCACAAAATGCATCATTTGACAGGTATCATTTACAAACAGCGGCATAAAAGCGCAATTTCGTTCATTCTTCCTCAAATATTTTAAGTGTATGCGTCCCCTGATCCTCCATAGCTTTCCTACTGTGTGCAAACAGCACGAAACCTGTCGTGTGATGTGTGCGAATAATGGTGATGCATGAAAGTGTGCCTTTTGTTCATCACCATGTGTTCAAATGGATTCCACTTATAAGTTAGATCATGCGAATAAACATGTTTTTCGTACAACATCACCTGACGCTTTCTAACATACTTACTTGTTGATGTTCCAGGTGCAACGATATCTACAAAAACAGAGAAAAACATAACGCAAATAATGATTCTGGAATTCTCAATGTTTCTTAATATGAGGAAGCCTGGGATCTGAGTTACCATTATATTAAAAATTCGGTTTTCATCAAGAGGTTTGATTAATCCGTTTTAAACATCAAGATTGACTTCAATGTTTAGATTCTTATAGCGGAGTATGAATGAACTCAAGCATAATTGTAGTCCAAATAATCTTCCCAGCAGAGACAGATAACACAGTTGACACACAAGGATAACACTCAGGTAACATACCTAAGAAAGATGACCAAGTTAAACACAGGTAACCTTTACACAATGTTAACGTTCACTACGTGAAAACACCCCATGCACTCCTCATAATTATGAGATTATATTTAGGCTTTATGGTGACGATATATAAATCTAACCAATGATTAGTTAGGGATTTACATGCGATGCATGTATGAAGCTCTCATGATTTGAAGTGGAGGTAAGCTTGGTACATTTTATTTACTACGTACGTTGTGGTACATTAGAACGCTTATTTATTTCGAGAATTGAGTAGACCTATGTTCTACAGATCATACATGCGCAGTTTGGTTTATTATTATTCTGCTATTTGAAGCACATGTCGATCCTAATGAAAGCTAACACAACGAAACCGTTCATGGAATGTGTGTGTGTATGATGGAAAAAAAGCAAATGTGAATTTTTAATCAAGTCATAATTGCGAACACTTTTGTACATGGTTGTCAGCTTATGTGATTGTACAGGTTGTTCGTACCGCCCTCATGAAACAATGTCATACCCACCCAATTCGTTCACGATTTTTCAAAGTTTCAATCGCCTGGGCTACTGATCCTACACTGCAAAACTGTTGATTGCAAACAGCAGGATGTCCTGCCTTGAAGTGTTTGTTTGTGATAATAATGCATGCATATGGACATTCCTTCATTTTACTCTTCTCTAGAAGGAGGTAAATTTCCATAAAAATTATTAAAATTGAACGAATTTGTGAGCTATCATACCATTTATATTGCAGTTATTCTCAATATTATCTTCATCTTGGAGTGTATGCTTATTTATCTTCGTTAACGAAAGAATTTGAAAACGCAATAAGGAAACTAGCGCTAATTACTGTTTACAAAATCTACAGTTTAGGCTTGTTGGCTGCTTTTTACTTATAATATGTGCTGAGCTGTGTAGGAGATTAGGTCTATGATCTGTGATAAAACCGAACAACGTAAATATTATATAAAAAGGCTGTCACATTATCCATAAATTTTAAGTGATTGTACGATGAACTGAACGTTGTTATTCTAAGTTTCAAGTTTCTTATTTAGACTTCTAACGACGAAAACCTACAGACATGAGTTATAAAATTCGAACTTATTCACGACTACATGTCATGTATGTCAGACCAAATACGATTATGATAAATGGGTGTACAGAAAAATTCAATTGAAATCAAAACAGACTAACCTTGTTGAGACCTGAGACCGCTAGTTGATTGCAAAAGATTGATAAATTATCAGATGTGATACGACTGAAAGTTTCACCCAATAGCATGCCAATGGGACCACAATATTGTCAGGGCCAGCCGAGGTACATGAACAAATCACGATTATGGCTTAGCGGTAAAGCTGTTTTCGTGACATGAACATAAAAAAAACAAAAATAATGACTAACAAGGAATTCTACGAAAAAGAAAAAAAGTTAATCACGCACATACCTATGAAGTAATATAGCACTATTGATCTGTGATTATTTTCCAGAGACATTTTAATTGCCCAACCCCGTTGTAGTAGCTTTGGTTTTGCTGACTCAATAAAACGCAATAAAACACAGAAATATAATACTGTTCAGTAAACATGTTTTAATTGAAATTTGATAGCCTTGGTACGCAAACCAAACGTATAATAGCTTCAAATCTTATGGTTTCCGAACACAACAACGTACAGACTGTGGAATCTTTGTTCTAGAACGTATCTCAGTCTATTTAAAAAATAACACGCTGGAATCTGAAAGTTATTACAAATTGATTTGAATTTATTTGCGAACATTTGTAAATGAACGTTTGTATTTCTATGCGATTGTTTCAGCTGGAAATGTAGATTAACAGATGGCTTGGTATTCTTACCATTTTCATGTCAGAGCAGTTTTTGTGAGATACGTTATTGAGTGTTTTATAAATATTGAATCTTGATGAAGAGAGCGCAGCGCACGATACAACTTTTAATATATAACAGTTGAACGTTCGCCATGAATGACCTGCGGAGATGTATATTTTGTCTGATTCGCATTAGAGATAAAATTTTAGAGTTTTTGGTGGTTTTACTAGTATGCCAGCAGTTCTCTTCTTTTACTTAAATGGAAATTGATGCCTGTATTTTCTTATGTTCAGCTATAAGCTCAATATGCAATATTCTAGCTTGTGATACATTACAATGTTCTAAGCTGATCAACCAACGTTTGGTTTTTTTCATCCAACTTTATAGATTCAGCATGCGTAAAGGATGTTTCCATCCTGTACGATCGATGTCGCATCCGCGATTAAATATTTCTCACAATTTCCTTGATACGTTTTAGGCAGTTGAGATATGTGACACATTTCAGCTTACTAGTAACAAATTTCTAACAGTTAACACATAGTTCGCGAACAGTAGACTGTTTTTAAGAAGCTCATTTGTATCCATTTTTACCACGCAATCCAACCGGGATTATTAGCCGAAGAGTTAAGTAAATCGATACTGCACGGTTTGCTTCCAGTCTACTTTTGATAATTTTGTTACGAAATACACTACAAACGATTCTACTGAAAAAAAAGTTTCGAACACAGCCAAAGACAAAAAGGGGAATACTAATCCCTTTATCGTGATTCAGCGTTTGCGGAGCAAGTTTTAGATGTGGGTCAAAGCTGTGATTGAGCCAATGTGGAAATATTGACACTGAGTAGTAAACATCATTCTATTTTTAGTCAGATCGACTGACAAATAATATATTTGTCGGAGCAATTTAGAAAACGGCATTGATGCAAAGGTAAATAGTTGTTATTCACCTCATACATACTGGTTGATTTGATTTTCATTTTTCTGCGAAACAGTTCAACATTTGCGCTATTTGTTATTTTTGTCACGAATGTATGGCGGTGTGATCAGTATTAATGTATTGGCCTGGATACAAAATAGGTATAAAATTAAACACTGGTCGTGGTCATTCATACGAAACGTTAAACAACATAGGCGTAGTATGATTGTTCAGGTTGTAAGTTAAATTCAGTCATGCGGGTTGACCACCACTTAGTATATTACCTTTTAATGACGAAGACCATTGTCTTGCAGAATTGAACGTTTATCCTAAAACCGATCCATCAGACGGCACTCACATTTGTCAGCACTATGAATACACGATAGGTCTTAAACATAAGCCAGTTGATTTTTATGTCATTCGCCAGAACGTTGTGAGTGCACAAACGAATGATGATGACACCCACGCTCCGCTTACAAACGCGATAGCTCACTAAATCTCAGTCAGAGGTGCACCACAAGTTAATATAACTGTGCAACAAAACAAACTCCCGTTATTGTATGAAACTTCTATCTTTTTCGAGAGAAACGTGTTAAAGTTTTCACGAACGTTGAGAGAAAAACATTATTTATTTGCTTTCAACGTGGCGACCAAGTGCACCAACGTCTCAGCTATATGCTTTAATGTGAATGAATTGATTCAGGTTGAATTATTACTAACGCGCTTAATACATTCGTGCGAAAGTGTTATTCAAATCTTGATATATTGTTCGTTGTCGATCTTGATGTCATTTGCTAAAATGTTCTAAGTGCACAAACGAATGTATATGACACCCACGCTCCGCTCACAAACGCGATAGCTCACTAATTCTCAGCAAGAAGTGCACCACGAATTCATATAACGGCGTAAAAAAAAATTCGGTGATCGTATGACCTTTTCTATCTTTTCAAAATTAACGTGTTAATTTTTTCTCGAACTTTAGGAGAAAAACATTATTCATTTGCTTGCAATGTGGCGACCAAATGCACCAACGATTCAGATCTATGATTCAATGTGGTTAGATTGATTCAGGTTAGATTATTACCAATGCGCTTAATACATTCGTGCAAAAGTGTAATTTAAATCTTGATATGTTTTTCGCTCGTAATTTATTGTGCAATATATCAATTGTGATTATTATTGTTTTGGAAAAATGGTAAGACATTTCACATAATTTTTGGCTATCACAAAATGCATCATTTGACAGGCATCATTTTCAAACAGCGGCATAAAAGCGCAATTTCGTTCATTCTTCCTCAAATATTTTAAGTGTATGCGTTCCCTGATCCTCCATAGCTTTCCTAATGAGTGCAAACAGCACGAAACCTGTCGTGTAATGTGTGCGATCAATGGTGATGCATGAAAGTGTGCCTTTTGTTCATCAACATGTGTTCAAATGGATTCCACTTATAAGTTAGATCATGCGAATAAACATGTTATTCGTACAACATCACCTGACGCTTTCTAACATACTTACTTGTTGATGTTCCAGGTGCGACGATATCTACAGAAACAGAAAAAAAACATAACGCAAATAATGATTCTGGAATTCTCAATGTTTCTTAATATGAGGAAGCCTGGGATCTGAGTTACCATTATATCAAAAATTCTGTTTTCATCAAGAGGTTTGATTAATCCGTTTTGAACATCAAGATTGACTTCAATGTTTAGATTCTTATAGCGGAGCATGAATAAAGTCAAGCATAATTGTACTCCAAATAATCTTCCTAGCAGAGACAGATTACACAGTTGACACACAAGGATAACACTCAGGTAACATACCTAAGAAATATGACCAAGTTGAACACAGGTAACCTTTACACAATGTTAACGTTCACTACGTGAAAACACCCCATGCACTCCTCAGAATTATGAGATTATATTTAGGCTTTATGGTGACGATATATAAATCTAACCAATGATTAGTTAGGGATTTACATGCGATGCATGTATGAAGCTCTCATGATTTGAAGTGAAGGTAAGCTTGGTACATTTCATTTACTACGTACGTTGTGGTACATTAGAACGCTTATTTATTTCGAGAATTGAGTAGACCTATGTTCCACAGATCATACTTGCGCAGTTTGGTTTATTATTATTCTGCTATTTGAAGCACATGTTGATCCTAATGAAAGCTAACACAACGAAACCGTTCATGGAATGTGTGTGTGTATGATGGAAAAAAAGCAAATGTGAATTTTTAATCATAGTCATTTGTTCGAACACTTTTGTACATGGTTGTCAGCTCATGTGATTGTACAGGTTGTTCGTACCAACCTCATGAAACAATGTCATACCCACGCAATTCGTTCACGATTTATCGAAGTTTCAATCGCCTGGGCTACTGATCCTACACTGCAAAACTGTTGATTGCAAACAGCAGGATGTCCTGCCTTGAAGTGTTTGTTTGTGATAATAATGCATGCATATGGAAATTCCTTCATTTTACTCTTCTCTAGAAGGAGGTAAATTCCATAAAAATTATTAAAATTGAACGAATTTGTGAGCTATCATACCATTTATATTGCAGTTATTCTCAATATTATCTTCATCTTGGAGTGTATGCTTATTTATCTTCGTTAACGAAAGAATTTGAAAACGCAATAAGGAAACTAGCGCTAATTACTGTTTACAAAATCTACAGTTTAGGCTTGTTGGCTGCTTTTTACTTATAATATGTGCTGAGCTGTGTAGGAGATTAGGTCTATAATCTGTGATAAAACCGAACAACGTAAATATTATATAAAAAGGCTGTCACATTATCCATAAATTTTAAGTGATTGTACGATGAACTGAACGTTGTTCTTCTAAGTTTCAAGTTTCTTATTTAGACTTCTAACGACGAAAACCTACAGACATGAGTTATAAAATTCGAACTTATTCACGACTACATGTCATGTATGTCAGACCAAATACGATTATGATAAATGGATGTACATAAAAATTCAATTGCAATCAAAACAGACTAACCTTGTTGAGACCCTGACGACAACGCTAGTTGATTCAAAAGATTGATAAGAATTATCAGATGTGAATACGACTGAAAGTTTCACCCAATAGCATGCCAATGGGACACACAATATTGTCAGGGCCAGCCGAGGTACATGAACAAATCACGATTATGGCTTAGCGGTAAAGCTTTTTCGTGACATGAACATACAAACAAGAATAATGACTACAAGGAATTCTAAAAAAAGAAAAAAAGTTAATCACGCAAATACCTATGAAGTAATAATAAGCAATATTTATCTGTGATGATTTTCAGAGACATTTTAATTGCCCAACCCCGTTGTAGTAGCTTTGGTTTTGGCTGACATCAATAAAACGCAATAAAACACAGAAATATAATACTGTTCAGTAAACATGTTTAATTGAAATTTGAGGAGCTTGGTACGCAAACCAAACGTATAATAGCTTCAAATTTGATGGTTTCCGAACACAACAACGTACAGACTGTGAATCTTTGTTCTAGAACGTCTCAGTCTATTTAAAAAATAACACGCTGGAATCTTGAAAGTTATTACAAATTGATTTGAATTTATTTGCGAACATTTGTAAATGAACGTTTGTATTTTTATGCGATTGTTTCAGCTGGAAATGTAGATTAACAGATGGCTTGGTATTCTTACCATTTTCATGTCAGAGCAGTTTTTGTGAGATACGTTATTGAGTGTTTTATAAATATTGAATCTTGATGAAGAGAGCGCAGCGCACGATACAACTTTTAATATATAACAGTTGAACGTTCGCCATGAATGACCTGCGGAGATGTATATTTTGTCTGATTCGCATTAGAGATAAAATTTTAGAGTTTTTGGTGGTTTTACTAGTATGCCAGCAGTTCTCTTCTTTTACTTAAATGGAAATTGATGCCTGTATTTTCTTATGTTCAGCTATAAGCTCAATATGCAATATTCTAGCTTGTAATACATTACAATGTTCTAAGCTGATCAACCAACGTTTGGTTTTTTTCATCCAACTTTATAGATTCAGCATGCGTAAAGAATGTTTTCATCCTGTACGATCGATGTCGCATCCGCGATCAAATATTTCTCACAATTTCCGTGATACGTTTTAAGCAGTTGAGATATGTGACACATTTCAGCTTACTAGTAACAAATTTCTAACAGTTAACACATAGTTCGCGAACAGTAGACTGTTTTTAAGAAGCTCATTTGTATCCATTTTTACCACGCAATCCAACCGGGATTATAAGATGAAGAGTTAAGTAAATCGATACTGCACGGTTTGCTTCCAGTCTACTTTTGATAATTTTGTTACGAAATACACTACAAACGAGTCTACTGGAAAAAAAAGTTTCGAACACAGCCACAGACAAAAAGGGGAATATTAATCCCTTTATCGTGATTCAGCGTTTGCGGAGCAAGTTTTAGATGTGGGTCAAAGCTGTGATTGGACCAATGTGGAAATATTGACACTGAGTAGTAAACATCATTCTATTTTTAGTCAGATCGACTGACAAATAATATAGTTGACAGAGCAATTTAGAAAACGGCATTGATGCAAAGGTAAATAGTTGTTATTCACCTCATACATACTAGTTGATTTGATTTTTATTTTTCTGCGAAACAGTTCAACATTTGCGCTATTTGTTATTTTTGTCACGAATGTATGGCGGTGTGATCAGTATTAATGTATTGACCTGGATACAAAATAGGTATAAAATTGAACACTGGTCGTGGTCATTTATACGAAACGTTAAACAACATAGGCTAGTACGAATGTTCAGGTTGTAAGTTAAATTCTGTCATGCGGGTTGACCACCACTTAGTATATTACCTTTTACTGACAAAGACCATTGTCTTGCAGAATTGAACGTTTATCCTAAAACCGATCCATCAGACGGCACTCACATTTGTCAGCATCATGAATACACGATAGTTCTTAAACATAAACCAGTTGATTTTTATGTCATTTGCCAGAACGTTGTGAGTGCACAAACGAATGATGATGACACCCACGCTCTAATTTCAAACGCGTTAGCTCACTAAGTCTCAGTCAGAGGTGCACCACGAGTTCATATAACTGTGCAACAAAACAAACTCCCGTTATTGTATGAAACTTTTATCTTTTTCAAGAGAAACGTGTTAAAGTTTTCACGAACGTTAAGAGAAAAACATTATTTATTTGCTTTCAACGTGGCGACCAAGTGCACCAACGTCTCAGCTATATGCTTTAATGTGGTGAATTGATTCAGGTTAAATTATTACCAACGCGCTTAATACATTCGTGCAAAAGTGTTATTCAAATCTTGATATATTGTTCGTTGTCGATTTTTAGGTCATTTGCTAAAATGTTCTTAGTGCACATACGAATGTATATGACACCCACGCTCCGCTCACAAACGCGATAGCTCACTAATTCTCAGCAAGAAGTGCACCACGAATTCATATAACGGCGTAAAAAACAACCTTCGGTGATCGTATGGCCTTTTCTATCTTTTCAAAATAAACGTGTTAATGTTTTCTCGAACTTTAGGAGAAAAACATTATTCATTTGCTTGCAATGTGGCGACCAAATGTACCAACGATTCAGACCTATGATTCAATGTGGTTAAATTGATTCAGGTTAGATTATTACCAATGCGCTTAGTACATTCGTGCAAAAGTGTAATTTAAATCTTGATATTTTTCTCGCTCGTAATTTATTGTGCAATATATCAATAGTAATTATTATTGTTTTGGAAAAATGGTAAGACATTTCACATAATTTTTGGCTATCACAAAATGCATCATTTGACAGGTATCATTTACAAACAGCGGCATAAAAGCGCAATTTCGTTCATTCTTCCTCAAATATTTTAAGTGTATGCGTCCCCTGATCCTCCATAGCTTTCCTACTGTGTGCAAACAGCACGAAACCTGTCGTGTGATGTGTGCGATTAATGGTGATGCATGAAAGTGTGCCTTTTGTTCATCAACATGTGTTCAAATGGATTCCACTTATAAGTTAGATCATGCGAATAAACATGTTATTCGTACAACATCACCTGACGCTTTCTAACATACTTACTTGTTGATGTTCCAGGTGCAACGATATCTACAAAAACAGAGAAAAACATAACGCAAATAATGATTCTGGAATTCTCAATGTTTCTTAATATGAGGAAGCCTGGGATCTGAGTTACCATTATATTAAAAATTCGGTTTTCATCAAGAGGTTTGATTAATCCGTTTTAAACATCAAGATTGACTTCAATGTTTAGATTCTTATAGCGGAGTATGAATGAACTCAAGCATAATTGTAGTCCAAATAATCTTCCCAGCAGAGACAGATAACACAGTTGACACACAAGGATAACACTCAGGTAACATACCTAAGAAAGATGACCAAGTTAAACACAGGTAACCTTTACACAATGTTAACGTTCACTACGTGAAAACACCCCATGCACTCCTCATAATTATGAGATTATATTTAGGCTTTATGGTGACGATATATAAATCTAACCAATGATTAGTTAGGGATTTACATGCGATGCATGTATGAAGCTCTCATGATTTGAAGTGAAGGTAAGCTTGGTACATTTTATTTACTACGTACGTTGTGGTACATTAGAACGCTTATTTATTTCGAGAATTGAGTAGACCTATGTTCTACAGATCATACATGCGCAGTTTGGTTTATTATTATTCTGCTATTTGAAGCACATGTTGATCCTAATGAAAGCTAACACAACGAAACCGTTCATGGAATGTGTGTGTGTATGATGGAAAAAAAGCAAATGTGAATTTTTAATCATAGTCATATGTTCGAACACTTTTGTACATGGTTGTCAGCTTATGTGATTGTACAGGTTGTTCGTACCAACCTCATGAAACAATGTCATACCCACGCAATTCGTTCACGATTTTTCAAAGTTTCAATCGCCTGGGCTACTGATCCTACACTGCAAAACTGTTGATTGCAAACAGCAGGATGTCCTGCCTTGAAGTGTTTGTTTGTGATAATAATGCATGCATATGGACATTCCTTCATTTTACTCTTCTCTAGAAGGAGGTAAATTCCATACAAATTATTAAAATTGAACGAATTTGTGAGCTATCATACCATTTATATTGCAGTTATTCTCAATATTATCGTCATCTTGGAGTGTATGCTTATTTATCTTCGTTAACGAAAGAATTTGAAAACGGAATAAGGAAACTAGCGCTAATTACTGTTTACAAAATCTACAGTTTAGGCTTGTTGGCTGCTTTCTACTTATAATATGTGCTGAGCTGTGTAGAAGATTAGGTCTACGATCTGTGATAAAACCGAACAACGTAAATATTATATAAAAAGGCTGTCACATTATCCATAAATTTTAAGTGATTGTACGATGAACTGAACGTTGTTCTTCTAAGTTTCAAGTTTCTTATTTAGACTTCTAACGACGAAAACCTACAGACATGAGTTATAAAATTCGAACTTATTTACGACTACATGTCATGTATGTCAGACCAAATACGATTATGATAAATGGATGTACAGAAAAATTCAATTGCAATCAAAACAGACTAACCTTGTTGAGACCCTGACGACAACGCTAGTTGATTCAAAAGATTGATAAGAATTATCAGATGTGAATACGACTGAAAGTTTCACACAATAGCATGCCAATGGGACACACAATATTGTCAGGGCCAGCCGAGGTACATGAACAAATCACGATTTTGGCTTGGCAGTAAAGCTTTTCCGTGAGATGAACATACAAACAAGAATAATGACTACAAGGAATTCTAAAGAAGAAAAAAAGTTAATCACGCAAATACCTATGAAGTAATAATAAGCAATATTTATCTGTGATGATTTTCAGAGACATTTTAATTGCCCAACCCCGTTGTAGTAGCTTTGGTTTCGGCTGACATCAATAAAACGCAATAAAACACAGAAATATAATACTGTTCAGTAAACATGTTTAATTGAAATTTGAGGAGCTTGGTACGCAAACCAAACGTATAATAGCTTCAAATCTTATGGTTTCCGAACACAACAACGTACAGACTGTGGATCTTTGTTCTAGAACGTATCTCAGTCTATTTAAAAAATAACACGCTGGAATCTTGAAAGTTATTACAAATTGATTTGAATTTATTTGCGAACATTTGTAAATGAACGTTTGTATTTCTATGCGATTGTTTCAGCTGGAAATGTAGATTAACAGATGGCTTGGTATTCTTACCATTTTCATGTCAGAGCAGTTTTTGTGAGATACGTTATTGAGTGTTTTATAAATATTGAATCTTGATGAAGAGAGCGCAGCGCACGATACAACTTTTAATATATAACAGTTGAACGTTCGCCATGAATGACCTGCGGAGATGTATATTTTGTCTGATTCGCATTAGAGATAAAATTTTAGAGTTTTTGGTGGTTTTACTAGTATGCCAGCAGTTCTCTTCTTTTACTTAAATGGAAATTGATGCCTGTATTTTCTTATGTTCAGCTATAAGCTCAATATGCAATATTCTAGCTTGTGATACATTACAATGTTCTAAGCTGATCAACCAACGTTTGGTTTTTTTCATCCAACTTTATAGATTCAGCATGCGTAAAGGATGTTTCCATCCTGTACGATCGATGTCGCATCCGCGATTAAATATTTCTCACAATTTCCGTGATACGTTTTAAGCAGTTGAGATATGTGACACATTTCAGCTTACTAGTAACAAATTTCTAACAGTTAACACATAGTTCGCGAACAGTAGACTGTTTTTAAGAAGCTCATTTGTATCCATTTTTACCACGCAATCCAACCGGGATTATTAGCCGAAGAGTTAAGTAAATCGATACTGCACGGTTTGCTTCCAGTCTACTTTTGATAATTTTGTTACGAAATACACTACAAACGATTCTACTGAAAAAAAAGTTTCGAACACAGCCACAGACAAAAAGGGGAATAATAATCCCTTTATCGTGATTCAGCGTTTGCGGAGCAAGTTTTAGATGTGGGTCAAAGCTGTGATTGGACCAATGTGGAAATATTGACACTGAGTAGTAAACATCATTCTATTTTTAGTCAGATCGACTGACAAATAATATATTTGTCGGAGCAATTTAGAAAACGGCATTGATGCAAAGGTAAATAGTTGTTATTCACCTCATACATACTGGTTGATTTGATTTTTATTTTTCTGCGAAACAGTTCAACATTTGCGCTATTTGTTATTTTTGTCACGAATGTATGGCGGTGTGATCAGTATTAATGTATTGGCCTGGATACAAAATAGGTATAAAATTGAACACTGGTCGTGGTCATTCATACGAAACGTTAAACAACATAGGCGTAGTACGAATGTTCAGGTTGTAAGTTAAATTCAGTCATGCGGGTTGACCACCACTTAGTATATTACCTTTTACTGACAAAGACCATTGTCTTGCAGAATTGAACGTTTATCCTAAAACCGATCCATCAGACGGCACTCACATTTGTCAGCATCATGAATACACGATAGTTCTTAAACATAAACCAGTTGATTTTTATGTCATTTGCCGGAACGTTGTGAGTGCACAAACGAATGATGATGACACCCACGCTCCGCTTACAAACGCGATAGCTCACTAAATCTCAGTCAGAGGTGCACCACAAGTTCATATAACTGTGCAACAAAACAAACTCCCGTTATTGTATGAAACTTTTATCTTTTTCAAGAGAAACGTGTTAAAGTTTTCACGAACGTTAAGAGAAAAACATTATTTATTTGCTTTCAACGTGGCGACCAAGTGCACCAACGTCTCAGCTATATGCTTTAATGTGAATGAATTGATTCAGGTTAAATTATTACCAACGCGCTTAATACATTCGTGCGAAAGTGTTATTCAAATCTTGATATATTGTTCGTTGTCGATTTTTATGTCATTTGCTAAAATGTTCTGAGTGCACAAACGAATGTATATGACACCCACGCTCCGCTCACAAACGCGATAGCTCACTAATTCTCAGCAAGAAGTGCACCACGAATTCATATAACGGCGTAAAAAACAACCTTCGGTGATCGTATGGCCTTTTCTATCTTTTCAAAATAAACGTGTTAATGTTTTCTCGAACTTTAGGAGAAAAACATTATTCATTTGCTTGCAATGTGGCGACCAAATGTACCAACGATTCAGACCTATGATTCAATGTGGTTAAATTGATTCAGGTTAGATTATTACCAATGCGCTTAGTACATTCGTGCAAAAGTGTAATTTAAATCTTGATATTTTTCTCGCTCGTAATTTATTGTGCAATATATCAATAGTAATTATTATTGTTTTGGAAAAATGGTAAGACATTTCACATAATTTTTGGCTATCACAAAATGCATCATTTGACAGGTATCATTTTCAAACAGCGGCATAAAAGCGCAATTTCGTTCATTCTTCCTCAAATATTTTAAGTGTATGCGTCCCCTGATCCTCCATAGCTTTCCTACTGTGTGCAAACAGCACGAAACCTGTCGTGTGATGTGTGCGAATAATGGTGATGCATGAAAGTGTGCCTTTTGTTCATCACCATGTGTTCAAATGGATTCCACTTATAAGTTAGATCATGCGAATAAACATGTTATTCGTACAACATCACCTGACGCTTTCTAACATACTTACTTGTTGATGTTCCAGGTGCAACGATATCTACAAAAACAGAGAAAAACATAACGCAAATAATGATTCTGGAATTCTCAATGTTTCTTAATATGAGGAAGCCTGGGATCTGAGTTACCATTATATTAAAAATTCGGTTTTCATCAAGAGGTTTGATTAATCCGTTTTAAACATCAAGATTGACTTCAATGTTTAGATTCTTATAGCGGAGTATGAATGAACTCAAGCATAATTGTAGTCCAAATAATCTTCCCAGCAGAGACAGATAACACAGTTGACACACAAGGATAACACTCAGGTAACATACCTAAGAAAGATGACCAAGTTAAACACAGGTAACCTTTACACAATGTTAACGTTCACTACGTGAAAACACCCCATGCACTCCTCATAATTATGAGATTATATTTAGGCTTTATGGTGACGATATATAAATCTAACCAATGATTAGTTAGGGATTTACATGCGATGCATGTATGAAGCTCTCATGATTTGAAGTGAAGGTAAGCTTGGTACATTTTATTTACTACGTACGTTGTGGTACATTAGAACGCTTATTTATTTCGAGAATTGAGTAGACCTATGTTCTACAGATCATACATGCGCAGTTTGGTTTATTATTATTCTGCTATTTGAAGCACATTTTGATCCTAATGAAAGCTAACACAACGAAACCGTTCATGGAATGTGTGTGTGTATGATGGAAAAAAAGCAAATGTGAATTTTTAATCATAGTCATATGTTCGAACACTTTTGTACATGGTTGTCAGCTTATGTGATTGTACAGGTTGTTCGTACCGCCCTCATGAAACAATGTCATACCCACCCAATTCGTTCACGATTTTTCAAAGTTTCAATCGCCTGGGCTACTGATCCTACACTGCAAAACTGTTGATTGCAAACAGCAGGATGTCCTGCCTTGAAGTGTTTGTTTGTGATAATAATGCATGCATATGGAAATTCCTTCATTTTACTCTTCTCTAGAAGGAGGTAAATTCCATAAAAATTATTAAAATTGAACGAATTTGTGAGCTATCATACCATTTATATTGCAGTTATTCTCAATATTATCGTCATCTTGGAGTGTATGCTTATTTATCTTCGTTAACGAAAGAATTTGAAAACGGAATAAGGAAACTAGCGCTAATTACTGTTTACAAAATCTACAGTTTAGGCTTGTTGGCTGCTTTTTACTTATAATATGTGCTGAGCTGTGTAGAAGATTAGGTCTATGATCTGTGATAAAACCGAACAACGTAAATATTATATAAAAAGGCTGTCACATTATCCATAAATTTTAAGTGATTGTACGATGAACTGAACGTTGTTCTTCTAAGTTTCAAGTTTCTTATTTAGACTTCTAACGACGAAAACCTACAGACATGAGTTATAAAATTCGAACTTATTTACGACTACATGTCATGTATGTCAGACCAAATACGATTATGATAAATGGATGTACAGAAAAATTCAATTGCAATCAAAACAGACTAACCTTGTTGAGACCCTGACGACAACGCTAGTTGATTCAAAAGATTGATAAGAATTATCAGATGTGAATACGACTGAAAGTTTCACCCAATAGCATGCCAATGGGACACACAATATTGTCAGGGCCAGCCGAGGTACATGAACAAATCACGATTATGGCTTAGCGGTAAAGCTGTTTCGTGACATGAACATAAAAACAAAAATAATGACTACCAGGAATTCTAAAAAAAGAAAAAAAGTTAATCACGCAAATACCTATGAAGTAATAATAAGCAATATTTATCTGTGATTATTTTCAGAGACATTTTAATTGCCCAACCCCGTTGTAGTAGCTTTGGTTTTGGCTGACATCAATAAAACGCAATAAAACACAGAAATATAATACTGTTCAGTAAACATGTTTAATTGAAATTTGAGGAGCTTGGTACGCAAACCAAACGTATAATAGCTTCAAATCTGATGGTTTCCGAACACAACAACGTACAAACTGTGGATCTTTGTTCTAGAACGTATCTCAGCCTATTCAAAAAATAACACGCTGGAATCTTGAAAGTTAGTACAAATTGATTTGAATTTATTTGCGAACATTTGTAAATGAACGTTTGTATTTCTATGCGATTGTTTCAGCTGGAAATGTAGATTAACAGATGGCTTGGTATTCTTACCATTTTCATGTCAGAGCAGTTTTTGTGAGATACGTTATTGAGTGTTTTATAAATATTGAATCTTGATGAAGAGAGCGCAGCGCACGATACAACTTTTAATATATAACAGTTGAACGTTCACCATGAATGACCTGCGGAGATGTATATTTTGTCTGATTCGCATTAAAGATAAAATTTTAGAGTTTTTGGTGGTTTTACTAGTATGCCAGCAGTTCTCTTCTTTTACTTAAATGGAAATTGATGCCTGTATTTTCTTATGTTCAGCTATAAGCTCAATATGCAATATTCTAGCTTGTAATGCATTACAATGTTCTAAGCTGATCAACCAACGTTTGGTTTTTTTCATCCAACTTTATAGATTCAGCATGCGTAAAGAATGTTTTCATCCTGTTACGATCGATGTCGCATCCGCGATCAAATATTTCTCACAATTTCCGTGATACGTTTTAAGCAGTTGAGATATGTGACACATTTCAGCTTACTAGTAACAAATTTCTAACAGTTAACACATAGTTCGCGAACAGTAGACTGTTTTTAAGAAGCTCATTTGTATCCATTTTTACCACGCAATCCAACCGGGATTATTAGCCGAAGAGTTAAGTAAATCGATACTGCACGGTTTGCTTCCAGTCTACTTTTGATAATTTTGTTACGAAATACACTACAAACGATTCTACTGAAAAAAAAGTTTCGAACACAGCCACAGACAAAAAGGGGAATATTAATCCCTTTATCGTGATTCAGCGTTTGCGGAGCAAGTTTTAGATGTGGGTCAAAGCTGTGATTGGACCAATGTGGAAATATTGACACTGAGTAGTAAACATCATTCTATTTTTAGTCAGATCGACTGACAAATAATATATTTGACGGAGCAATTTAGAAAACGGCATTGATGCAAAGGTAAATAGTTGTTATTCACCTCATACATACTAGTTGATTTGATTTTTATTTTTCTGCGAAACAGTTCAACATTTGCGCTATTTGTTATTTTTGTCACGAATGTATGGCGGTGTGATCAGTATTAATGTATTGGCCTGGATACAAAATAGGTATAAAATTGAACACTGGTCGTGGTCATTCATACGAAACGTTAAACAACATAGGCGTAGTACGAATGTTCAGGTTGTAAGTTAAATTCAGTCATGCGGGTTGACCACCACTTAGTATATTACCTTTTACTGACAAAGACCATTGTCTTGCAGAATTGAACGTTTATCCTAAAACCGATCCATCAGACGGCACTCACATTTGTCAGCATTATGAATACACGATAGGTCTTAAACATAAACCAGTTGATTTTTATGTCATTTGCCAGAACGTTGTGAGTGCACAAACGAATGATGATGACACCTATGCTCTAATTTCAAATGCGTAGCTCACTAAGTCTCAGTCAGAGGTGCACCACAAGTTCATATAACTGTGCAACAAGACAAACTCCCGTTATTGTATGAAACTTTTATCTTCTTTCAAGAGAAACGTGTTAAAGTTTTCACGAACGTTAAGAGAAAAACATTATTTATTTGCTTTCAACGTGGCGACCAAGTGCACCAACGTCTCAGCTATATGCTTTAATGTGGATGAATTGATTCAGGTTAAATTATTACCAACGCGCTTAATACATTCGTGCAAAAGTGTTATTCAAATCTTGATATATTGTTCGTTGTCGATTTTTAGGTCATTTGCTAAAATGTTCTTAGTGCACATACGAATGTATATGACACCCACGCTCCGCTCACAAACGCGATAGCTCACTAATTCTCAGCAAGAAGTGCACCACGAATTCATATAACGGCGTAAAAAACAAACTTCGGTGATCGTATGACCTTTTCTATCTTTTCAAAATAAACGTGTTAATGTTTTCTCGAACTTTAGGAGAAAAACATTATTCATTTGCTTGCAATGTGGCGACCAAATGCACCAACGATTCAGATCTATGATTCAATGTGGTTAAATTGATTCAGGTTAGATTATTACCAATGCGCTTAATACATTCGTGCAAAAGTGTAATTTAAATCTTGATATGTTTTCTCGCTCGTAATTTATTGTGCAATATATCAATAGTAATTATTATTGTTTTGGAAAAATGGTAAGACATTTCACATAATTTTTGGCTATCACAAAATGCATCATTTGACAGGCATCATTTTCAAACAGCGGCATAAAAGCGCAATTTCGTTCATTCTTCCTCAAATATTTTAAGTGTATGCGTTCCCTGATCCTCCATAGCTTTCCTAATGAGTGCAAACAGCACGAAACCTGTCGTGTAATGTGTGCGATCAATGGTGATGCATGAAAGTGTGCCTTTTGTTCATCAACATGTGTTCAAATGGATTCCACTTATAAGTTAGATCATGCGAATAAACATGTTATTCGTACAACATCACCTGACGCTTTCTAACATACTTACTTGTTGATGTTCCAGGTGCAACGATATCTACAGAAACAGAAAAAAAAACATAACGCAAATAATGATTCTGGAATTCTCAATGTTTCTTAATATGAGGAAGCCTGGGATCTGAGTTACCATTATATCAAAAATTCTGTTTTCATCAAGAGGTTTGATTAATCCGTTTTGAACATCAAGATTGACTTCAATGTTTAGATTCTTATAGCGGAGCATGAATAAAGTCAAGCATAATTGTACTCCAAATAATCTTCCTAGCAGAGACAGATTACACAGTTGACACACAAGGATAACACTCAGGTAACATACCTAAGAAATATGACCAAGTTGAACACAGGTAACCTTTACACAATGTTAACGTTCACTACGTGAAAACACCCCATGCACTCCTCAGAATTATGAGATTATATTTAGGCTTTATGGTGACGATATATAAATCTAACCAATGATTAGTTAGGGATTTACATGCGATGCATGTATGAAGCTCTCATGATTTGAAGTGAAGGTTAGAGTTTTCACGAACGTTAAGAGAAAAACATTATTTATTTGCTTTCAACGTGGCGACCAAGTGCACCAACGTCTCAGCTATATGCTTCAATGTGAATGAATTGATTCAGGTTTAATTATTACCAACGCGCTTAATACATTCGTGCAAAAGTGTTATTCAAATCTTGATATATTGTTCGTTGTCGATCTTTATGTCATTTGCTAAAATGTTCTGAGTGCACAAACGAATGTATATGACACCCACGCTCCGCTCACAAACGCGATAGCTCACTAATTCTCAGCCAGAAGTGCACCACGAATTCATATAACGGCGTAAAAAACAAACTCCGGTGATCGTATGACCTTTTCTATCTTTTTCAAAATAAACGTGTTAATTTTTTCTCGAACTTTAGGAGAAAAACGTTATTCATTTGCTTGCAATGTGGCGACCAAATGCACCAACGATTCAGATCTATGATTCAATGTGGTTAAATTGATTCAGGTTAGATTATTACCAATGCGCTTAATACATCCGTGCAAAAGTGTAATTTGAATCTTGATATGTTTTTCGCTCGTAATTTATTGTGCAATATATCAATAGTAATTATTATTGTTTTGGAAAAATGGTAAGACATTTCACATAATTTTTGGCTATCACAAAATGCATCATTTGACAGGCATCATTTTCAAACAGCGGCATAAAAGCGCAATTTCGTTCATTCTTCCTCAAATATTTTAAGTGTATGCGTTCCCTGATCCTCCATAGCTTTCCTAATGAGTGCAAACAGCACGAAACCTGTCGTGTAATGTGTGCGATCAATGGTGATGCATGAAAGTGTGCCTTTTGTTCATCAACATGTGTTCAAATGGATTCCACTTATAAGTTAGATCATGCGAATAAACATGTTATTCGTACAACATCACCTGACGCTTTCTAACATACTTACTTGTTGATGTTCCAGGTGCAACGATATCTACAGAAACAGAAAAAAAAACATAACGCAAATAATGATTCTGGAATTCTCAATGTTTCTTAATATGAGGAAGCCTGGGATCTGAGTTACCATTATATCAAAAATTCTGTTTTCATCAAGAGGTTTGATTAATCCGTTTTGAACATCAAGATTGACTTCAATGTTTAGATTCTTATAGCGGAGCATGAATGAACTCAAGCATAATTGTAGTCCAAATAATCTTCCTAGCAGAGACAGATAACACAGTTGACACACAAGGATAACACTCAGGTAACATACCTAAGAAAGATGACCAAGTTAAACACAGGTAACCTTTACACAATGTTAACGTTCACTACGTGAAAACACCCCATGCACTCCTCAGAATTATGAGATTATATTTAGGCTTTATGGTGACGATATATAAATCTAACCAATGATTAGTTAGGGATTTACATGCGATGCATGTATGAAGCTCTCATGATTTGAAGTGAAGGTAAGCTTGGTACATTTTATTTACTACGTACGTTGTGGTACATTAGAACGCTTATTTATTTCGAGAATTGAGTAGACCTATGTTCTACAGATCATACTGCGCAGTTTGGTTTATTATTATTCTGCTATTTGAAGCACATGTTGATCCTAATGAAAGCTAACACAACGAAACCGTTTATGGAATGTGTGTGTGTATGATGGAAAAAAAGCAAATGTGAATTTTTAATCATAGTCATATGTTCGAACACTTTTGTACATAGTTGTCAGCTTATGTGATTGTACAAGTTGTTCTTACCAACCTCATGAAACAATGTCATACCCACGCAATTCGTTCACGATTTTTCAAAGTTTTAATCGCCTGGGCTACTGATCCTACACTGCAAAACTGTTGATTGCAAACAGCAGCATGTCCTGCCTTGAAGTGTTTCTTTGTGATAATAATGCATGCATATGGACATTCCTTCATTTTACTCTTCTCTAGAAGGAGGTAGATTCCACACAAATTAATAAAATTGAACGAATTTGTGAGCTATCATACCATTTATATTGCAGTTATTCTCAATATTATCGTCATCTTGGAGTGTATGCTTATTTATCTTTGTTAACGAAAGAATTTGAAAACGGAATAAGGAAACTAGCGCTAATTACTGTTTACAAAATCTACAGTTTGGGCTTGTTGGCTGCTTTCTACTTATAATATGTGCTGAGCTGTGTAGAAGATTAGGTCTATGATCTGTGATAAAACCGAACAACGTAAATATTATATAAAAAGGCTGTCACATTATCCATAAATTTTAAGTGATTGTACGATGAACTGAACGTTGTTCTTCTAAGTTTCAAGTTTCTTATTTAGACTTCTAACGACGAAAACCTACAGACATGAGTTATAAAATTCGAACTTATTTACGACTACATGTCATGTATGTCAGACCAAATACGATTATGATAAATGGATGTACAGAAAAATTCAATTGCACTCAAAACAGACTAACCTTGTTGAGACCCTGACGACAACGCTAGTTGATTCAAAAGATTGATAAGAATTATCAGATGTGAATACGACTGAAAGTTTCACCCAATAGCATGCCAATGGGACACACAATATTGTCAGGGCCAGCCGAGGTACATGAACAAATCACGATTATGGCTTAGCGTTAAAGCTTTTTCGTGACATGAACATACAAACAAGAATAATGACTACAAGGAATTCTAAAAAAAGAAAAAAAGTTTATCATGCAAATACCTATGAAGTAATAATAAGCAACATTTATCTGTGATGATTTTCAGAGACATTTCAATTGCCCAACCCCGTTGTAGTATCTTTGGTTTTGGCTGACATCAATAAAACGCAATAAAACACAGAAATATAATACTGTTCAGTAAACATGTTTAATTGAAATTTGAGGAGCTTGGTACGCAAACCAAACGTATAATAGCTTCAAATCTTATGGTTTCCGAACACAACAACGTACAGACTGTGGATCTTTGTTCTAGAACGTATCTCAGTCTATTTAAAAAATAACACGCTGGAATCTTGAAAGTTAGTACAAATTGGTTTGAATTTATTTGCGAACATTTGTAAATGAACGTTTGTATTTCTATGCGATTGTTTCAGCTGGAAATGTAGATTAACAGATAGCTTGGTATTCTTACCATTTTCATGTCAGAGCAGTTTTTGTGAGATACGTTATTGAGTGTTTTATAAATATTGAATCTTGATGAAGAGAGCGCAGCGCACGATACAACTTTTAATATATAACAGTTGAACGTTCGCCATGAATGACCTGCGGAGATGTATATTTTGTCTGATTCGCATTAAAGATAAAATTTTAGAGTTTTTGGTGGTTTTACTAGTATGCCAGCAGTTCTCTTCTTTTACTTGAATGGAAATTGATGCCTGTATTTTCTTATGTTCAGCTATAAGCTCAATATGCAATATTCTAGCTTGTAATGCATTACAATGTTCTAAGCTGATCTACCAACGTTTGGTTTTTTCATCCAACTCCATAGATTCAGCATGCGTAAAGAATGTTTTCATCCTTTACGATCGATGTCGCATCCGCGATCAAACATTTCTCACAATTTCCGTGATACGTTTTAAGCAGTTGAGATATGTGACACATTTCAGCTTACTAGTAACAAATTTCTAACAGTTAACACATAGTTCGCGAACAGTAGACTGTTTTTAAGAAGCTCATTTGTATCCATTTTTACCACGCAATCCAACCGGGATTATAAGCCGAAGAGTTAAGTAAATCGATACTGCACGGTTTGCTTCCAGTCTACTTTTGATAATTTTGTTACGAAATACACTACAAACGAGTCTACTGGAAAAAAAAGTTTCGAACACAGCCACAGACAAAAAGGGGAATATTAATCCCTTTATCGTGATTCAGCGTTTGCGGAGCAAGTTTTAGATGTGGGTCAAAGCTGTGATTGGACCAATGTGGAAATATTGACACTGAGTAGTAAACATCATTCTATTTTTAGTCAGATCGACTGACAAATAATATAGTTGACAGAGCAATTTAGAAAACGGCATTGATGCAAAGGTAAATAGTTGTTATTCACCTCATACATACTAGTTGATTTGATTTTTATTTTTCTGCGAAACAGTTCAACATTTGCGCTATTTGTTATTTTTGTCACGAATGTATGGCGGTGTGATCAGTATTAATGTATTGACCTGGATACAAAATAGGTATAAAATTGAACACTGGTCGTGGTCATTTATACGAAACGTTAAACAACATAGGCGTAGTACGAATGTTCAGGTTGTAAGTTAAATTCTGTCATGCGGGTTGACCACCACTTAGTATATTACCTTTTACTGACAAAGACCATTGTCTTGCAGAATTGAACGTTTATCCTAAAACCGAACCATCAGACGGCACTCACATTTGTCAGCATTATGAATACACGATAGGTCTTAAACATAAACCAGTTGATTTTTATGTCATTTGCCAGAACGTTGTGAGTGCACAAACGAATGATGATGACACCCACGCTCTGCTTACAAATGCGATAGCTCACTAAATCTCAGTCAGAGGTGCACCACAAGTTCATATAACTGTGCAACAAGACAAACTCCCGTTATTGTATGAAACTTTTATCTTCTCCAAGAGGAACGTGTTAAAGTTTTCACAAACGTTAAGAGAAAAATATTATTTATTTGCTTTCAACGTGGCGACCACGTGCACCAACGTCTCAGCTATATGCTTTAATGTGAATGAATTGATTCAGGTTAAATTATTACCAACGCGCTTAATACATTCGTGCAAAAGTGTTATTCAAATCTTGATATATTGTTCGTTGTCGATTTTTATGTCATTTGCTAAAATGTTCTGAGTGCACAAACGAATGTATATGACACCCACGCTCCGCTCACAAACGCGATAGCTCACTAATTCTCAGCAACAAGTGCACCACGAATTCATATAACGGCGTAAAAAACAAACTTCGGTGATCATATGACCTTTTCTATCTTTTGAAAATAAACGTGTTAATGTTTTCTCGAACTTTAGGAGAAAAACATTATTCATTTGCTTGTTCAAATGGATTCCACTTATAAGTTAGATCATGCGAATAAACATGTTATTCGTACAACATCACCTGACGCTTTCTAACATACTTACTTGTTGATGTTCCAGGTGCAACGATATCTACAAAAACAGAGAAAAACATAACGCAAATAATGATTCTGGAATTCTCAATGTTTCTTAATATGAGGAAGCCTGGGATCTGAGTTACCATTATATCAAAAATTCTGTTTTCATCAAGAGGTTTGATTAATCCGTTTTGAACATCAAGATTGACTTCAATGTTTAGATTCTTATAGCGGAGCATGAATGAACTCAAGCATAATTGTAGTCCAAATAATCTTCCTAGCAGAGACAGATAACACAGTTGACACACAAGGATAACACTCAGGTAACATACCTAAGAAAGATGACCAAGTTAAACACAGGTAACCTTTACACAATGTTAACGTTCACTACGTGAAAACACCCCATGCACTCCTCAGAATTATGAGATTATATTTAGGCTTTATGGTGACGATATATAAATCTAACCAATGATTAGTTAGGGATTTACATGCGATGCATGTATGAAGCTCTCATGATTTGAAGTGAAGGTAAGCTTGGTACATTTTATTTACTACGTACGTTGTGGTACATTAGAACGCTTATTTATTTCGAGAATTGAGTAGACCTATGTTCCACAGATCATACTTGCGCAGTTTGGTTTATTATTATTCTGCTATTTGAAGCACATGTTGATCCTAATGAAAGCTAACACAACGAAACCGTTCATGGAATGTGTGTGTGTATGATGGAAAAAAAGCAAATGTGAATTTTTAATCATAGTCATATGTTCGAACACTTTTGTACATGGTTGTCAGCTTATGTGATTGTACAGGTTGTTCGTACCAACTTCAGGAAACAATGTCATACCCACGCAATTCGTTCACGATTTTTCAAAGTTTTAATCGCCTGGGCTACTGATCCTACACTGCAAAACTGTTGATTGCAAACAGCAGGATGTCCTGCCTTGAAGTGTTTGTTTGTGATAATAATGCATGCATATGGACATTCCTTCATTTTACTCTTCTCTAGTAGGAGGTAAATTCCATACAAATTATTGAAATTGAACAAATTTGTGATCTATCATACCATTTATATTGCAGTTATTCTCAATATTATCGTCATCTTGGAGTGTATGCTTATTTATCTTTGTTAACGAAAGAATTTGAAAACGGAATAAGGAAACTAGCGTAAACGACTTCGATCCTAGTTTGGTTTTTCACAAGTATCTTGTTGATGGTTGTGAAACTGAAAAAAATAACTTAAGTATTTGGTTTGTGGTATTTAGTAGTGAAAAAACGGTATAAAATGTGCTGCGCTTACTAGCCATGTTACGTAAATGACCATAACGGCTCTTAGGGAAGCATACACTCGAATCATGAAAATGAATACACGCAGTTTGTCTGTGATCTGCCCAGACGTGGAAACAATTGCCTGACAAAATATGTTGCTATTTATTGTTCACAAAATCTCCAGTTTAAGCTTGCTGGTTGCTTTCTGAATATAATATGTGCTGAACTGTGTAGACGATTGTGTTTAGAAGCTCTCATATACAAAAAAAGTGGTTCACCATTGTCATCACATGAAAAGTTTTTTTCGAAGTAGTTCTAACACCGGATATTTTGTATTGTCTTCTGTATGTAATTGGACCTGTACTTCTAATAGAATCTACTTTAAAATTAAAATTGAAACGCGCTGTTATTGGCTGTTAGATTGTTGTGTTTGAAATGCACTAGTTGCAAATATGGTAGACATGAGCACATCCATAAATTTGTGTGTAATAATGCAAACACAATTGCTTTTTTATTCATAAATATCGATTTTCCTATCTTGAATTTTCAAAAAAATATGATGATAATTGCTCGTAAAATCAAAAGTTAACACTAGCCCACATGTTCATAGCAGCTTTTAAAGGAACGCAAAACTTCACAGCTTAGCTCTTGAACCAAACCGCCTTTTAAGAACATACGTTACATTAAATTGGAAAAGAAATTTAAACAAACTAACCTGGTTCACCTTTGGCAGATATTAAGTTGATAAGAGAAAAAAGAATGATGTTATCGATCCGATACCAATGTGTTACAGGTTATATTATAATAATCTGATTACAATCTGATTATAATCTGATAAAACTGAAAAACTTATATTAGGATGCGAAATGCTGTGCCAGTTTTAGAGATTTAACTGATTGTAACATGAGCAAAACTTCCTTCTTTGAAGTAGCAAGTTTTGCCCTCCGAAATAAAATACTTCATATTAACCCTAGTGCTGGAGAGTGCAATTCCGAGTATTAAACGTCTCTTTGTTCAAATTGACCATCTCGCCAACAGGAAGTATATTATTGTTTCAAATCGTCTAACGTTCTGCGAGACTAATTTATATTATTTTCGGCAAAATGTTGCACCATTACTTGAAACTATTATTAATAGACAGACTAAAACCTTTTCATGATCATTTTCACGAACATACGATGGCTTTTTCACAATGCTAATGGGAATTCAGAGAAATTTCTTACATTACACGGTACATTGTTTTATTGGTTTCGGTTTGGATAGCGAAAGTCGTTCTGTCAGTGAAAGTTTCTCACAAGCATGAACGATTGTTCGAGTGTGGAATATATCAAATGATGCAACCGTAAATTTCACATTGAAAGTTTTGATCATTTATACAGATTCAAATAACTTTAACTACAAAACAATATAATGGGACAGAACATTTATAGGAAATTTTAGTGATTAATGAGAAACTAAGTAAGCTGAAGATTGATTTGGTATTTTCATTTGGAAAGGCGTATTTCGATTACGGCCAAAGGCCGCGCAGGCAAATCCTGTACTTGTGATGCGATACCGCCCAGATTTTATGGTCTAGTGGTTTTCATAATCTTACATTATAATTTACGTAAACGTTGTATTGTCCACAAAATCGATATCTCTAGCGGTCTAACGCAAGGGTCGTTATTTGGATCAAAACTGGTTCTTGAAAATGTTTGCGTTCCGCTCCTTAGCGACACGTATACTTCGCCCAAACGGTCAAAAGAAACACAAAAACTGCAAAGAAATGTGCAACGTACGGTAAACAAGAGAGGCGTACATTAAATAACACAAACGTGTGACGTAAAGGATTAACGTATATCCACGTTCCATTTCCATAACACAAACATCAAACAAGTGTATTAGTTGATGTCTTTCCGCAGAATAATATTGCTTCTTTTCCTCATTTTGGTGAATCCACATACACACAGATGTTGGAAATGTTCGGTCTCTGTGATATATTTCATCATTGAGAGCGATATGTTTTCAACTTCAAGTAGCGAATACCTCTTCTGCATATTCCGTCATATGGTGAACGAATACGTTTATTATCATTTTTATTGTAAGTAGCAAGAATCTTCAAAATATTATGCATGCGATACCTGGCCATTCATTGGCGTGTCAATATATATGTTGTGAAGGTGCTCGTGCTCTCCACGTGTTCACTAATCCATACTTCAAATAACTCCATATCATATTTTCATTTCGTAATAGATACGATAACAAGAATGTTTTTTCAAGATGGACCATTGTCAATAACAAACGGTTCATGTCTACCAAACGTCACTGAAATAATTTTGTCACAATCTTCATGTTAACCGCGAGCAATACCAATACGGAAAATTCTTTACGAGATTCGACGTTACATGACCTCACCAGTATCAATGAATTGTGTCAAAAAAGGATTATTTGCATCGCTACATCCGCAGCTTCCTATGAATATGTGTAACAAACACGGAAATTTGAATGTTGTTGGCCTACGTCGGTCGATGTCGACCATTGATGTTCATCACATCGCATAAATTTCATGTTTTGCAGCTTCTTGAATGACTAAACATACCGATTTGGGAGGAACAATTTTTCCCGCAGCGCTTGTAACGTTATTCAGAACACTGTTTCATTGCATCAAATGCACACTGGCAGAATGATCTGCGTTCAGCATCCAAGAGCTCTATTTGCTCCTTTCCGTTTTGCAGACGACGATTTAGACATTTCCTTAAACGTGAGCGCTCAAGAACAAGTTCTTCCCAGCTCGCAGATTTAATCTCAAGACATTTCATATCTCTTTCGCGAACATTTGCTTGATAGTCGACTTCCTAATTGCAACTCACCATAGAGTAGATTTTTCGGAATACGACCAGTTTCCATTCTATAGAAATGGCCAAGCCACCGCAGGCGGCGGTGACTTAATAGGGTGAACATGCTCCGTAGACCACCTTTTGAAAGCACTTCAGCGTTAGTGACTCTGTCCATCCAAAATATGTCTTCGTCTTCACAGTCAGCTTGCGGTTATCACTAACACGAGAGTTCATTCGGGACAAAATAACAGCTGCTAAGCCGATCAGCTTATCAATCTTCGTTTCTAGCGAGAGGTAATCCGCTATGGTAAAACTAAGATATGTGAAATGATGTACTGGTTCAAACGGACAGTTTTTCAATAGTAATGATTGGTGACGACAATGTTTCTTGACCATGGATTTTGATCTTACTGATGCTAATTGTTAGAACAAATTCTTTGCATGTCGAGGAAAGCCGTCTATTAGCGACAGTAGGTTTTCTTGTAAGTAAGCAATAAAGGCTGCATCGTCGGCATGCAACAGGTCATGGATTATCACATCCCGTGCCTTGGTTTTTGCTCTCAAACAGTTCAGGTTGAAAAACTCACTGTTAATTTGCGTACGTATGTAAATGCCTTCTGTTTTCATCCTAAAGGCGTGCTACAGAAGCAGAACAATAAATGCTAAAAAGAGTGGGAGCAAGAACACACCCTTGTCTGGCGTTTCGGCGAATTTCGAATGCTCGCGAACTGCAACTGCTAAAATGGACTAAGACTTTCATGCCTGTTTGGAACGGAATAACGAGTCTGAGCAGCCTTGAAAGCAGCCTAACTGATCAGACATTTTCGAAAGACCCTGCCTGCTGACGTAGTCGAATGCCTGAATTTTATGAATAAAAACACCATATAATAGCACACGCTCTTTCGGACATTTTTCTCGAACTTGTCTCAGTGAGAAGCTCATGGCAACGGCTAATCGATCATTGCGTAAGCCACATTGACTTAATTCTATCAGCTAAAACTTGCAGCCAGATCTGTAAGAATTAAGCGAATAATTTGCTCAAAACATTCAGAAGGAAGATCACTATGTTACGGTTGCAGCCGCCTCTGTGACTCTTATTCTTAGATAGCGTCTCTTGCGGGACACCAACCTTTTGCCAGCATTTTAAAATCAAATGGAGAAACGCCTGTTATAATGCTGCTCTACTGCATTTTATAGGCTCTGGTGGAATTCCGTCGTCACCAAGGGCCTTTATATTCACTAAGCGGTCGATTGCCTATTTGAGCTCATCAATAGCAGAAGGGGTATCCAGATATTTAATGGTCGCCAACGTTCGACATTTCCAAATGCATGCGATAGAACCGTACTGTCTGTAGAGCAATTAGAGAAGTTGAGTTTACTCGACAATCGGCTTACCAGATGTAAGACTTAATGGAAGCCGTCTCAAGATTAATTGGGCCAATGGCTCTCTTGATCTCATCATACATAAAGTGAAAATTTCGTGTATCTACATCTCTTCGGATAATGAGGCTAACGTCAGTCCAATAGACGTTTGCACATCGTCTTGCAGTCTGTTGGACTCAATTCCTAGCTGCTTTCAGAAGACGTATGTTTTCATCTGTTGATATATCTTTGAACCTCAATAATGCCGAGCGTTTCTAGTGCAGCACAGCAGTCATCTCATAAGCGTCGGCTAAGAACCAATCGCTCGTTAGAGCATTCTTCGGACCGAACCGGGAAAGTGTGACTCGGCATATTCAGCTTTTAATTAATTCTCATTTTTCTGGAGCAGATTTAACTCGGGTTGTCCTGTTTAACTCGTCCGTGATGGTTCGCACATGCGAGTGACGTCTATCCTACGCTTAGCAGACAATTTGGAGCGTTGAATTCTCGTGTGAGGGAGCTCCAGTTTTGCACAAACCTGTGAATAATCAGTGTCGCAGTCTGCACTTTGATTTCATCTGGTGAGGAGCACGCTTCCTATATTAGTTCGCTTAACAAAAGTAGAATCACGTTGATGCCAATGCTTAGAGTAAGGTTGTTTCAAAAATAATTTATGCTGTGGTTTTGCTTGAAAGGGAGTGTTACTGACACAAAAGTGTTACTATGTGCACAATTCTAGAAGGCGTTGCCAATTTTTGTTGGCTTTACCTACACCGCACCTCCCGATACAGTTTTGCCAAGAATGGTAATCTGGACGAACTCTGGCGTTAAAATCACCCAATACCACCACACAATATTTCTGTGGCACGTTATTCAGGACGGCTGAGAGGTTATGATAAAAAGCGTTTTTTTCAGCAGGCGTCTCAGAGAGCGTTGGTGCATAAACGTTTACCAACGTAATGGTACCAGTAATGCACCTGTGCGTTTGATTCGTAAATTGCAATGTCATATAAAAAAAACGCAGGAAATTACCTTCTGTTTGTGATTGTGAAGATAATAATGTTTCGGCCATTCTTGGCATTTTATTAGACGACGTTGCGACTGGAAACAAATATATCTTGCTTCAATGAATCACCGCTTAAAATATAATAAACAACTCATATATATATATATATATATTAAATATTTGAACCGGCAAAAAGATCCTATTGAAATAAGTAAAATAGTTTCGAACACGTCATTTCAAGAAATGGTATTGTCATGTTTCTAAAAGTGTTAAGTTATGGTCTCCGATCAGTCAGTACAAAGAGAATTTTAAGTTCTGCTTTGTTTTAGAATTTTATAATCGCTGAAGCCTAGATCACCTCTGAGTACTTCGCGGGTTCTAATGTATTTCTATCCTTCTCAATTGTGCTATATCTAAACACATTCCCCCTTAGGCCGCAGATGCAACAAATCAACTCCTGTAGCTTTGGAAAAATTTATCAAAATTAACACTCGACCAAGCTACCGGGAAACCTGGTCGTTTTCAAAAACTACATCTAAAGCTTACATTATTTCATCAGCAATAAGTAAAATGCACTTCCTGTTTCTAACTGATTACCGTCGTCAGGTTGAGAGAATAAGAATAGATTTACTGAGGCTTGAAACAGTTCAAAGTAATTCAAAGTTTTAATGGTAGAAAAAGTGAATATTTTACAGTAACCACCGATTAAAAATATAGGGAATTCATAAAAATAACACAAATGTTCTATACACATGGAAAGTCAGCACGTGTATTCAGGTGCAAGGTTGGGTTTGGTCAACATATACTAGTCAAGTTCAGTCTTGAACATGTTAATGCTTGTTGCGCAAATGATATGTGGGGGCAGTGAGATCCATAGAAAACAGACTCTGACAGCAAAGAAAAACCTTCGTAAATTTGATCTGGAGTGTGTAATAATTGAAGTTTATCCATGCGATCTGCTACCACGTGCTTCTTGCCGATGAGACAGGTGTTCAAGTGGGTGATCCACTGTATGCAGTATATTGAAAAGCAGCATCAAGTCACCCCTGAGACGACGGTACGAAACATCAAAGAGGTTCAGTGTTGCAATCCGCTCCTCGTATGGCATGTTGTATAGCCCGGTCACCACTTTTGTAGCACGGTGGTATACCCGTTGCACCAAGGTCATGTCATTTTGTAACCATGGGGATCATGCTTGAACAGCATACTCCTGATATTGGTGTTAATTATACGCGGGAGTATCTGCTTTGAGAAACGACCAAAGATCCTTCTGAGCAATGCTAAGATTTGGCAGGACTTTTTGTACACAACAAAACAGTGCCGTGAAGTCTTCAGGTTATGCTAATCCACACGCCCAGGTCTTTTTCTCAAGTAACCCATGAAGTTGCTGAGATCCCAGAGAATATGTGAATTCGAATGATTTACCGACGTTCAACATTTTACATTTTTGGATGTTGAATGGTGAGCAGATCCACAAGGACAAATTATGAAGTGCTTCGAGATCTTTTTGGAGAATTTCGCAATCTTCTTATGTGCGTTTGCTAGTCTAGACTTTGATGTTGATAAATCATGAACACGTTTATAATTCAGTGCAATTTTTCACGGGGTTCCAACAAAGAACGACAATGGTGAAACGCAGAATCACATAGTGATGTGTGGTCATGCACTCAAGGCGCTTATTTATGACCAAAATGATGTGTTGCTCACATCCCTCGAAATGACACTTCAATAACGATTTCTGGCTAATTGCCTTCATCAGGTGAAGACGGTAAGTTAAGTTTCAGCAAGCCATGAAACAGTGGATAAATGGTAAACAAGTGTATACTCGTATATCACTGTTGCATAGGGTTCGTACAACGAACGAGGATGATAAAACACAGAATCACATATTGATTTGTGCTCAAGCACTCAGGGCGCCTATGTATGACTAAAGTGGTGTGTTGCCTAACATCTGACGAACATACAATGCAATGCCGGTATTTTGCACTTTGACGTCATTAGGTGGACGCAGTTGGATTAGTTTCATTGAGCCTTTAAACAGTGGATTAATCGTAAACGTGTGTATATGTTAATGCCACTGTTGCATTTGGTTAGTACAACGAACGACGATGATCAAAAACAGAATCACATGGTGATTTGTGCTAAAGCACTCCTCTCACTAATGGATGACCAACGTGGGATTTTGCACAAAATCCTCCGAAAATATACTGAACTAACGGTTTGAGGGTGTTTGCCTTCATCAGGTAAATAGAGTGAGATCAGTTTCATTGAGCCTTGGAACAGTGGTGAAATTGTAAATAAATGTCAACACGAATGCCACTGTTGCTTAGGGATAGTTCAACCAACGACGATTGTCGAACACAAAATCACATAGTGATTTGTGCTAGAGTACCCAAGGCGCTTACGGATGACCAAAGTGATGCGTTGCTCACATCCCCCGAAATTACACTGCAATGCCAGTTTTCAGCTCCTTGCCGTCATCAGATGGATAGAGTAAGATTAGGTTCATTGAGTCTTAAAGCAAAGGATAAATCGTAAAACAAGTGTATACTTTAATTCTTCTGTTGCTTAGGTTTCGTACAACGAACCACAATAAGCGAAACGTAGTTTTTTTAATTACCGAGTTTGCTATCTAACTGCTAACGCTCAAACCTCTCGAAGACCTCGAAATATAGCAGCTTGTGAGAAAAGAATGTTTTTGGGAGTATTGAGCAATCAAACCATAGATATGGTTTTTCGGAAACTATGATTCAAATCATAACCATTTCTTAAAAACTGGAGTCATCAGCAACACATGTGAAGCATAATGACAAAAAAGACCGTAAATAATGTAACGATCGTAAAAGGTCGAACTGATGACTTTGAACTTCAAATCTACAGACACGTGTTATTACATTCGGAAATATGTAATGCCAACAAAATGTATTTTGAAATATTGTTGAATCCAGGTTTGTGTCGTTGATTTTTCCACGATAAGCAATGAGGTAATATGAAAGAGAATACTTGTTAGTTTTCTCTTATAATATATTCACTCCGATCTCTCATTGCAGATTTGTCTAAATCGAAATCCAAAACACGGCTTCCATTTTAAACAGCATTCCCACATCCAATTCGACGAATTGAATAATAATGGCCATATACTTCACATAGATCGAAAACTAATTTCAAGAATGAAAAACTTGTGTTTAACCACAACGAAATGTACAACATAATCAGTTAGTCAACCGACACTAAGTTCGATATTTCACTTTCGCCGATAGACACAGTGCATTTTATTTTCTAAATGGACGATTTAGTCTGGAGCAATGATTGAGTATGAATTGTATACTGGTTAAACAATTCCTACTGTAATGTTTGCTTCCTTGTAGGGAAGAAAGTGTAATTGTCACAAGCACAAAACATTGCGATTCGAAGTATATGTTTCGGTCATTTGTTTTCCATTTGTGTTAGTTTTTCAAAAGTGGCACGAAGGGACTTTGGTAAAAATGGCCCAACACGGTAGTTTGTTCACAATACACTGCGCAATAAAATATACACAATGTATGTAAAGATGATTTATTTTGAGTGTCTATTGATCTCACCCCATAAATGGAGGGGCTTTGTAGTTATTTGAATTGTTTTCTGAGTTTTTGTTTGCATAATTTCAAGACGGTTATGCTCCAGCTTTTGTTTCTCAGGCAGTCTTCAATCTGCTTCTTCTGACGTCACTGTACATCGTGGTAGTATTTCTGAATATGTCTATCATTACACTTGATTGAAAAGTGAGTTTTGAAGATTTGGTCGATCATCATGGTAGCTTGATGTTAGGGGTGTACTAAAGAAATTTTTAGCGACGCACTACCGCGTTGCCTCCGTACTTGATATGGTATGCAATTGTGTTTTCGTGTTGTTGTTTTTTGGTGACCTTCACCCTAGAGACAGCCTCTGAAACGATTATTAAGATTAAACTAGTCTGGATGCTCTCCTTAAAAAATCGAAATATCCATTTTATTCCCAACAGTAAGATATTTCGTACATTCGAGTAATAAACTAAATAACATCACTTCCCATTTACTACTTTGAAATATCGGTTCAGATATGCATTTCAATGTATCGTTAATTTATTAAGTGGACGAGGTATATCGAAATAAGAGGAGCATGGGTAGCGAAACAAAAGTTTTCTGAAAGTAGGTCTGATGGATTCGGAACGCATCATCGCACAGAGGTTGGACTATTGTTCTAGGTCGTATCTGTGTCTATTATAAAATATTGACACGCTCGATTAGTTAAATTTGATACAGATTACACTAAGCATGTTTTCGAATTTTTTCAGATGAACAGATGGCTTGATCTTCATTACCATTCTGATGTTAGAGGTCTTTAGGTGTGTTATAAAAATGACTGTGCGTTTCAATAATGTGGAGTCCTCAGAAAAAGAGTGCTGCGCAAGATTTATTGGTAGATATATTATTTTGCCGTCCAATGATCTGCCGAGATGTATATTTATGTCTGCTTTTATTGAAGATTATATTTTCCGATTTTATTCGTGCTACAGCTTAAACATATGTTCTTATCTTCTTCTAGATTTTCAAATGAATCTATTAATATTTGTACTCAGATCAACATTGTCACATATAGGGTGACACGTGTTTAGCTGTTGCGACACTTGAGAGTTCTAAACTTACGTGTAACACAAGTGATGTGTTGCTGATATACCCTCAAAATTACACTCCACTGTCGGTGTCTCGCTGAGTGCCGCTCTCAGGATGAAACAGTATTATTAGTTTTTGTGCGAGTTAATACAGAATTTTGGTAATGTGGGCAACACATCAGATTGGTCATAAATAAGCGATATGAGTGCTTGAACTCAGATCACCATGTGATTCTGTGGTTGTATATCGGATTTCGTTTTACGAAATTTGGTTAACCAATAATTCAAGTGGGCTATGTGCAACTTGTTATCTGGGTGATCCAACATCGAGACGCTGATGTTTTTCATACATCTATCCAAAAATATGGTTATCTCTAAATAAGGTTTTTATCCATGCAACCAAAAGATAAACGGTACTGGTGCCGTTAAGGTTCTCCCAGTTAGAAAAAAAGCCCCAAGACCAGCGATTGTGGACAGAATACAGCTAGTCAGCATTTAACAATGCGTGTGTGACTTATGCACTTAATATATCAGGAAACGAAACGATGCGAACACTTTTGTTATCTAAAGTTTCTTGATCATTATATGTGCACAATTTGTCTCTTAATGTATTAGAATCTACAGCTGTCCGATTCTCTTCGTGAGGAAGAACTTAATCCGCGTTAAAATAAGAAAAGCAGTTTATTTTATATCATATTGATACATTATTTTGCCTTTCGTTTCAGCCATATAAAAATCTTTTTAAAAGCAACTATATTGCGCTCACAAAACTAACATTCATTACTGCTTTCTTCGATGAGACAAAACGATAGGAAACTCTGATTTGTATTCTAGCGAGATATTATTCTATGTTAATGTGAAAGAGGTTTGCCATTTTCAATATTTGGAAAAAGTCTTCTAATGTAGATGAAAATCCACAGCTTTTTGTTTTCAAATCTTCATTCTCGAAATATTTAGCTGCTTGGCATTCCCAAGTACAAGTACAATTGAGATTTTGGCACATCGATAGGTGAAGTTTATCATCATCTTTTGTGTTCTAAACAATAACCAATGATACATTTTAATGATATCCGTGCCCCGTTGATTCAATTCACTGGATTATATGAAACAAATAGTGATGTTTTCACCGTAAACAAATGCACTCTAAGTAAACAATAATTCTAGTTTCGGGATGGTTAATTCATTTGTATCGACATCATAATTTTTATTTTGCTATTTGAAATCAACGTTTAATTGACAAATTTGCGACGAAGCTTCGTGATACCAATTGTTTGATCACATTCGTTAACGGTGAATGAATTTAGAACTCATCGCTAAGCAAGTGAATATTATTGTTATCCTATAAAAAACACGATAATAATTTCGGATGTTGGGTAATGGTTGATTCAATGTGAGGTATTCTACTGTCGTCAAACCGCATTGCAATGCAACGGTTTATATCTAAGTTCAGCTCAAACAGATTTTTTAACTTCCCAAATTAGATGAAAAAGTCCATCAATCTTTTGTAATCTAATCGGCTGCAATGACCTTTTCTATTTGACTTGTTTGCATTCGCTCACATATTCTTTTATTTTTAATTTTTTAAGATAGATTAATATTTATAATAGTAAATTTGAAAGCATCGTGGGAGGTTAATCAATAACGAGCCTGTATATCTGCTCTCATTTAGGACAGTAAGAGCTGAAGTTGATCACGAAATGTCATCTTCACAAACAATGGTTGCACATGGCGTATTTTTCGAAACAGCAATGCCTAGATGCCGTCTTATATCACCAAATCAAATAATACCAATTGGCTCATAACATTATTTCGAACAACGTATCACGCTTCAGACATTTAACATATTTGAATATTTGGATATCTGTATGGTAAAGATGGGATAAGGATGTATATTATCTTCTATGAATGCGTTTATGGCCAAAAATGCAATTAGATTGCCTAAAAATATGTTTTGTAGTGTGTTCCATGTGAAACAAACGCACACGTCTAAAATGTTTACTTCAGTTAAGTAGCGATTGAGACACAGTCGAATTCAATGTGTAAGCCTTCAATTTACGTGAGCTTCATAGAAAAAACATTAGGTATTTTAGCAGCTGATTTTCAGCAGTCAATATATTGTTAGTTAAAATTCAATATTCTATGAGTGGATGACGTGTATAATACAAAACCTCAGGGTGGTGATTCGCACATTATTTGTAGTATCAAACATATCTCATCGTGGATTACATGTTAAAACTTTGTTAACATATGATCTTTTTTAAAACGACTTGTTGTGTTGTTTTTTACAAATAATTGTTCAATACTCACTCCGGTCGCGCGATCTGGTCTCCCTTTCTGTAAAATGAACATTAATGCAATTAGTTCACAAAAGGATTAACAATGTTTGCCAAACGTTAATTTTGAAAAGTTAACTCTCTGATATCCACAATTATTTCGAATTTTAATCTATTTTTGAGCGTCATAATTAACCTGCCTCGAATTATTCCGTATTAATTTGCAGTTAATGACTTCATAATTTTTAAATCACAAGAAGCAACACGCTTGATGATAAATCACACTTTATGCGGCTCATTAATTTTCGCTGCACTGCCACGTAAAGCCCTTTTTAACAAGAGTTTGTATTTCAACTGTTTCAAGGAATCAAAATGAACTTGAATGAAAATGTTATTGCTAGTCAAAATAAATGATATTCAATTAAGCATGGTTCAAGAGTGTCTGCCTATCTGAGTAGTTGAATGCTCTTTGTACATGATTGATTTGCTCACAATGACAAAGGAGATTCATGTTTCAAAAAGTCTAACGTTCAGCGATACCAAATTAATCTCGGCTTTTGCAAGATATTACATCATAACTAATCTTTATTCTTAGCAAGCATGCAAAATACTCTGCACGACCATCTTCTTCCACTATACGCAGGTTCTTCTAAATTGCGACTAAGAATCAATAGGAGGTACACAACGGAGTATTCGCTGCAATACTCGGTAAATGTTACCTAGACATACATAATCTTTCATACAGATGGGAATACCTTTTACACATAAACTATAAATTAAAACATAGCATTGCTAGGAAGAATTGTGAGTGAATTCATGACTACGTTAATCATGTATTAATCTTATTTTGAAAGGCGCATGTCTGATCCAATAACTGAGTGTACTTGATCTAAAATACTGCTAGGTTATCAATAAGTAGCGGCTATGATTACAATAAATAAGAATTTGAGTGAAACGTCTATTGTTCATGGAATCCATATTATCAGTGGTACTTCGCAAGGGTAATTATTAGGATCAGCACTGTGACTTGGCAATGCCATTGTATATTCTTCATATATCTAACTGACCAAAAAGGCAATCAGATTACCTAAAAATATGTTTTGTTATTTGTTTCATGTAAAACAAACGCACACGTCTAAAATGTTTACTTCAGTTGAGTAGCGATTGAGACATAGTCGAATCCACTATGTAAGCCCTCAATTTACGTGAGCTTCATAGAAAAAACATTAGGTATTTAAGCAGCTGATTTTCAGCAGTCAATATATTGTTAGTTAAAATTCAATAGTCTATGAGTGGATGACCTGTATAATACAAACCCTCAGGGTGGTGATTCGCACATTATTTGTCGTATCAGACATATCATATCGTGGATTACATGTTAAAACTTTGTTAACATATGATCTTTTTTAAAAAGACTTGTTGTGTTGTTTTTCACAAATGATTGCTCAATACTCACTCCGTTTGCGCGATCTGGTCTCACTTTCTGTAAAATGAACATCAAAGTAATTAATTCACAAAAGGATTAACAATGTTTGTCGAACGTTAATTTTGAAAAGTTAACTCTCTGATATCCACAATTATTTCGAATTTTAATCTATTTTTGACCGTCATAATTAACCTGCCTCGTATTATTACGTGTTATTTTGCAGTTAATTACATCTTAATTAATATATAACAAAAAAGTCACAAGCTGGATGATAAATCACACTTTCTGCGGCTTATTAATTCTCGCTGCACTGCCACGTGAGGCCCTTTTTAACAAGAGTTTGTATTTCAACTGTTTCAAGGAATCAAAATGAACTTAAATGAAAATGTTATTGCCAGTCCAACTAAATAATATTCAATTAACCATGGTTCTAGAGTGTCTGCCTATCTGAGTAGTTGAATGCTCTCTGTACATAATTGATTTGCTCACAATGACAAAAGTGATTCATGTTTCAAACAGTCTAACGTTCAGCTATTCCAAATTATCTTCGGCTTTTGCAAGATATTACATCATAACTAATCTTTATTCTTGACAAGCATGCAAAAAACTTTGCACGACCATCTTCTTCCACTATGCGCAGGTTCTTCTAAATTGCGACTAAGAATCAATAGGAGGTACACAATGGAGTATTCGCTGCAATACTCGGTAATTGTTACCTAGACATTCATAATCTTTTATACAGATGGAAATACCTTTTACACATGAACTATAAATTAAAACATAACATTGCTAGGAAGAATTGTGAGTGAATTCAAAACTACGTTAATCATGTATTAATCTTATTTTGAAAGGCGCATGTCTGATCCATTAACTGAGTGTACTTGATCAAAAATACTGCTAGGTTATCAATAAGTAGCGGCTAGGATTACAATGAATAAGAATATGAGTGAAACGTCTATTGTTCATGGAATCCATATTATCAGTGGTACTTCGCAAGGGAAATTACTTGAATCAGCATTGTGACTTGGCAAAGCCATTGTATATTCTTTACCCCACTGGTGTCCAGCTCTTTATGATGAATACCAGAAACATGGGGTTAAAAAAATTTGTTAATGATGTCATTGATCTCAATGGTCATATTGCATAAAATTGAGATTCAAAGCAAACCTGGTGCGCTGTCAAATAAACTCACTCTCTGATGCTTCAGCAACATCGGTTCCTTTATTAACAACAGGAAATATAAGGAAACAAAAATTCTTAGATTCCAAATGCACTTAAGGTGCATGTAAACATGGAAGACAATGATGTGAGCTAACATCAGAAAATAAAATTATGTTTTGTGTAAGAGAAACGATCGATCCGTTGTATCGTTTTACATATAATCAAATATTTCGATAGGTATGGAGAAATGCATAAACTACACTATTAAGTATATTAAATTATTCTGTCCAAATTTATTAAATATTTTGGTAGCTAGCACTCATATTCTTTATAAGTTGATCAGAATATGTATGAACATGGGCACATCCATATATTTTGTTCAATATGTCAACACAGTTGTTTCTTTAACCATGTTCCCTGGCAGCCTTTTAATAAACGCAAAAACTTTCATAACAGCTCAGCTCGTGAACCAAACCGCCTTTTGAGAACTTACGGTATTTAATGCAAAAAGAATTTAAACATACTAACCTCGTTCACCTTGGGCGGATATAAAGTTGATTTGAGAAATTAGAATGATGTTTTTGTATCAATTCCAATGTGTTCCAGGTTATAATATGATAATCTGATTACAATCTAATATAATCTGATAAAACCGAACAAAGTTTAACATGATGCGAAATGCTGTGTCATTACTTAGATATTCAACTGACTGTAACATAAGCAAAACTACGTTCTTTGAAGTAGCAAATTTAGCCCCCCGAAATAAATTATTCTATGTTAACCATGGTGCTGAAGAGTGTATTTCCGAGTATTGAACTTTTCTTTGTTTAAATTGACTATCTCGCGAACAAAAAGTATATTATTGTTTCTAATCGTCTAACGTTCTGCGAGATTAATTTATATTATTTTCGGCAGAATGTTGCACCATTACTTGAAACTATGAATGTCAGACATGTGAAAAATTTGGCATGATCATTTTAACTAGCATACGATGGCTTTTTCACATTGCTAATTGAAATACAACACTAAGATTTTTGTGATATTTATGGATATATGTAAAATATAAAAGTATTTAATGAATTGTTAATATCAAATATGATATTTGTTGTCATGTGTTAGCCAAACTACGCTTAAACAACGCTATGTCGGAAGATAGCACCATTTGTTGGAGTAGGTTTTTACAAAAAAAATTGAGCACAAACGGTAAACGAGTGAGGCTTACATTTATTAATGAAAACGTGAGACGTTAAGAGATAACGTATATCACAGTTTCATTTCCATAACATAAACATCAAACATGCGTATCACTTGATGTCCTTCGGGAGAATATTATTGCATCTTATCCTGAGTTTTATGAATTCACCTACACCCAGATGGTAGCATCGTTCAATCTAAAAGAAATTGCGAACTCCCATTACTGAGTTCGGTGTTCTGTGATATATTTCATCATTGAAAGAGATAAGTCCTCAACATTAAGTAGCAGATAACTCTTCTGCATATTCCGTCATATGGTGAACGAATACGTTCATTATCATTTTTATTGCAAGTAGCGAGAATGTTCAAAATATTATACGAGCGATACCTGGCCATCCATTGGCGTGTCAATATATATGTTGTGGCAGTGCTCGTGCTCTCCACGTGTTCACTAATCCATACTTCAAATAACTCCATATAATACTTTCATTTCATAATAGATACGATAACGAGAATGTTTTTTTCAAGATGGACCATTGTCAAGGCCGAAGGGTTCATATCTGTCAAACGTCACTGAAATTATTTAGTCAAAATGTTCATAGCATCCGCGGGCAACACTAATTTAGAAGATTCTTTACGAGAATCCACGTTTCAGGACCTTACCAATAACAAAAAATTGTGTCACGAAAGGATTATTTGCTGCGCTAGATCGGCAGCTGCCTTTGAATATGTGTAACAAAAATGGGAATTTGAATGTTTTTGGCCTCTGTCGGTCGATGTCGACCATGGATGTTCATCACATCACATGAATTTCATGATTTGTAGCTTCTTTAATGAATAAACATTCCGATTCGGAAGGAACAATCTCTCAAGCAGCGCTTGCAACGTTATTCAGAACTCCGTTTTATTGCATTAGTTGCACATTGGCGGAGTGATCTGCCTTCAGCAGCCAAGAGCTTTATTTGCTCCTCTCCGGTTTGTAGACGACGATTTACACAATACCATGGTTGATCCATATACAGACTCTTCTTGATCTAAGATACTGCTAGGTTACCAATAGGTAGCGGCTAGGATTACAATAAATCAGAATTTGAGTAAACGCATATTGTTCATAAAATCCATATTAATACTGGTACCTTGCAAGGGTAACTACTTGGATCAGCACTGTGACATGGCATAGCCATTGTATATTTTTAATATATCCCACTGGTGAATTGCTGTTCACAATGAATACAAGAAACATGGGGTTAAGAACATTGTTGAAGTTATTAATGATCTCAATGATCATATTGCATAAAATTGAGTTTCAAAGCAAACCTGGGGCGCTGTCAAATAAACTTACTTCCTGATGCTTCAGCAACATTGGCTACTGTACAAACATAAGGCAACAACAATTCTCAAATTCCAAATGTTACTTGAAGTGCATGTAAACATAGAAGACAAAGATGTGAGCTAACATCCAAAGAATAAAATTATGTTTTGAGTAAGAAAAACGATCACTCCGTTGTTTTGTTTAGCATATAATTAGGTTTGTTATATATATGAATTAAATTAATTAAAATAATTAAAATAAATGATTCAATTCAAAAATAATATCAATAAGTATGAATAAATGCATAAACTACATGTTTAAGCATATGAAAGTATTCTGTCCAACATCTTTAACTCAGATAAACATTCGCAACACGAAAAAATCCCGTGTCCTCATGAGAAGTAGAACGTCGAATCATAGGGTGATGATTTATTGCTAAATGGAGTAATTTCAATAGATTAAATTTAGGATTTATGATGACGATAGATAGAACTCATCCATGAACAGTTGAGCATATACGTGCTCGCATGACTTGAAATCGAGAAATACTCGAAATATTATTTCTCTCACGTACATGTGAACTAGAACGCTTATATTATTCGATCTTTTAAATTTCACATATTCTAAATTTGCACTCTGATTGAATATAAAGAATCGTGTGTATGTTATAAATATTTGGGCATGAAGGGAAATTGCATTTTGAGATCTGACAATGTTCCTGTTGAGTTCAAAAGCATTGTTTCGTCACTTGAGATGACGGATATATTTCTGAATGGAGATTCAGTTATTCATTGCTGAAAATTCGTGAACACGAATGAAGTCATTCTTCTTCTTCTTCTTATTTTTCTAAGTTGAAATATTGAATTTTCAGGTAACCGCAGAAAATTCAACAGATGTTTCAAAAAAATTGAACAGAACAGATCATAAATGCGAAGGCAATACGCGTCGAATTACTATGTTGGTGATAATATGTTCGTTGCAAGCTAATAACTTTTTGGATGACTTAGCGTTGCGTCAAAAAATCAAAGAATAATCAATTAAGCAATTACAAAATCTAGGTCAATTACCGCATCACGTTCAATAGATTACATACAAAATGTTTTCCAAAAATCAACACTAGGAGGAACACTGACAACAGATCCTGGTGATTTCCACGTAAAGTGAAACAACGCAGACGTACTGAAGGCTGTTAAACAGTGCGGTAAATTCAATAGTGGGGTTTGATAATACTTAATTATATTAACTATATTGGCAGGCACCTTTTTGTTGCAAAAGTATAATGTTACTTACAAAATATTCCAACCGCAAATATCATAGCATTATGAGTACATAAAAGGCAGTTGATTTTCATGAAATTTGGCGAAATGTTCTGATTTCACGAAAGGTGATGATGACACACACGCTTTATTTTAAAGAAGAACAGTGACTAAGCCTCGTTCAGGGGTGCACCACCAGTTCATATATCGGTGCAACGAAACAAAGTCAGTGAATGTATGATGTTATATATTGTAAAAGAGAAATGTGTCAAGGTATTCCAAAGCTTAAGTTAGAAACCATATTTCGTTTGCATGCAACCTGGCGATCAAGTTCACCCTCGGTTCACCTATATGCTTGGCTATGGTTCAATAAATTTGGGTTAGATAATTACATATGCGCTAACTACATTGGTATTGACGTTCAACGTTCAACCTCGATATATTGTCACTTGTCAATTATTTTGTGAATTACAGATTCTACTAATTTTTGATACAGAAAACCACCAGTTTCGCAAACACAAAATATATGTCTTTATACATAATTCTGTCATCTTATAAGTTTGCTTGATGCATGAAATGTTTTGCACATCATTTTCAACTGAAATTTGCCAGATCAATGGTTTAAGGTGTTTCAAAAGAACGTTGAATACTGACGAAATAGTTTACTCATATTTGCAGTCAAACATAAATTGAGTAACGAACACTCAAGTCACCATATTCCCGGTGCACATCTAACCATATTAATTCATCATACAATTTCATCATCAGATTTACACAGCCCCCAGTACAGCAGTGTGTCGTATGGTTATAAACCACGAAACATTGAGGACACATGGCACAATATTTGACCCTTTGACTACGGTAATTGATCTAAGTATATTATGATATTTTGTGTTTTTTCGGCTTAATTATAGCATGAGTGAAACACATGATTGATTTGTATGGATCAGATACCAGACGCTGCACTCCGATGGTTACTGAAGTTTCCAACGGGAGCTACTTAGCAATCGACTGTTTGTTTGATGTGGCAACTAGAGTAACCGTCATTAGACAAATGGTTAAAATGGTTATTTAATAAGCGCGGCAGTCATATGAACACAACCTAAGAGCGATTCAGGTGTTTCGCATGAGCGCAAACGAAATTTATTAACATATTTGTAGCTATCACTCATATGTTTTATAATTTGATCGGAATATTTATGAACATGAGCACATCCATATATTTGTGTGCAATATTTCAAACACAATTGTTTCTTTAACCATAAATATCGCATTTTCTATCTTGAATCTTCAACAAAATCT
>JACCGJ010014381.1:0-16257 GCA_013407085.1 Atriophallophorus winterbourni
TTTGATGCGGTAAAACCCCCTCTCCCAAAGTGGGTTTTGCCTGGCTAAACTTGAAAAAAAATGCTGTAAGATGGGACCCTTACGTATTCAAGAAAAAAGAGTTTGATTGAGCGAAATGGGATATCTTTTGTGTATTTTTTACACACTATTTTTTAATAAATTTGGGAGTTTCAACCCCAAATTCGAGTCTGTCAATTCTTTTCTTTTTTTTCTGGGCCTCCTGTTTTGAACAGGGAAGCTGAATATTTTGTATTTTGAACCTTGCAAAAAAGGGGGGGCTAAGTGGTGCACGGAAAAGTGATAAAAATACATACTATATTATGTAGTAATATATAATAGGGAACAAATCTTGCGTTCACGAAAATCCAGTGTGGTGGGGAGATTTCATCTTCTCTGGCGAGTTGTGAGCAAAATAGTTTGAACCTTAACTTTGGGGGTGTAAAAATTTGCTACAAGATCAACAAATTATTTCAAAAAAATCTGAAATTTTGAGTTTGATGCGGTAAAACCCCCTGTTCCAAAGTGGGTTTTACCTGGCTAAACTTGAAAAAAATGTTGTAAGAGGTCACCCTTAAGTACTTAAAAAAGTGAGTTTGATCGGGCCAAATGGGGTATTTTTGTGTATTTTTTACACACTATTTTTTTAAAATTTAGGAGCCTCAACCCCAAATTCGAGTCTCTTAATTCTTTTTTTTCTTTCTGGGCCTCCTGTTTCGAACAGGAGAGACAAATATTTTGTATTTTGAACCTTGCAAAAAAGGGGGGACCTGAATGGTGCACGAAAGAATTATGAAGAATACATACTATATTATATAGTAATATATAATGGGAGAACAAAAATATTGTGTTCACGGAAATCCAGTGTGGTGAGGAGATTTTATCTCCTCTGGCTAGTTGCGAGCAAAATAGTTTGAACCTTAACTTTGGGGGTGTAAAAATTTGCTACAAAATTAAAAAAATTATTTTGAAAAAATCTGAAATTTTGAATTTGATGCGGTAAAACCCCCTCTCTCAGAGTTTGTTTTGCCTGGCTGAACTTGAAAAAAATGTTGTAAGGAGGGACCCTTGCGTACTTAAAAAAGTGAGTTTGACCGGGCAAAATAGGGTATTTTTTGTTCACACTTTTTTTAATAAATTTAGGAGTTTCAACCCCAAATTCGAGTCTTTCAATCCTATATTTTTTTCCCGGGCCTCCTGTTTTGAACAGGGGAGCCGAATATTCTGTATTTTGAACCTCGCAAAAAAGTGGGGCCTAAATGGTGCACGAAAAAGTTAAGAAAAATACATACTATATTATATAGTAATATATAATAGGAAAACAAAAATCTTGTGTTCAATAAAATCCAGTGTGGTGAGGAGATTCCGTCCCCTCTGGCGAGTTGTGAGCAAAATAGTTCGAACCCTAACTTTGGGGTTGTAAAAATTTGCTACAAGATTAAGAGAATTATTTTGAAAAAATTTGAAATTTCTAGATTCATGCGGTAAAACCCTCTCTCTCAAAGTGGGTTTTGCCTAGCTAAACTTGAAAAAAAAAATTGTAAGGGGGGACCTTTGCGTATCAAAAAAGAGTGAGTTTGTCCGGACAAAATGGGTTATTTTTTGTGTATTTTTTACACACTATATCTTTAATACATTTGGGAGTTGCAACCCCAAATTCGAGTCTTTCAATTCTTTTTTTTCTTTCTGGGCCTCCTGTTTTGAACAGGATAGCCAAATATTTTGTATTTTAAACCTTGCAAAAAAGGGGGGCCTAAATGGTGCACGAAAAAGTTATAAAAAATACATATTATATTATTTAGTAATATATAATAGGGAAACAAAAATCTTGTGTTCACGAAACTCCAGTGTGGTTGGGAGATTTCATCTTTTCTGGTGAGTTGTGAGCAAAATAATTTGAACCATACCTTTGGGGGTGTAAAAATTTGCTACAAGATCAAAAAAATTATTTTGAGAAAATCAGAAATTTTGAGTTTGATGCGGTAAAACCCGCTCTCCCAAAGTGGGTTTTGCCTGGCTAAACTTGAAAAAAAATGTTGTAAGGGGGGACCTTTACGTAATTAAAAAAAAGTGAGTTTGATCGGGCAAATGGGGTATCTTGTGTATTTTTTACACACTATTTTTTTATAAATTTATGTGTTTCAACCCCAAATTCTAGTCTTTCAATCCTTTCTTTTTTCTTTCTCAGACTCCTGTTTTGAACAGAAGAGCCGAATATTTTTTATTTTAAATCTTGCAAAAAAGGGGGGCCTAAGTGGTGCACGAAAAAGTTATAAAAATACATACTATATTATATAGTAATATATAATAGGGAAACAAAAATCTTGTGTTCACGGAAATCCAGTGTGGTGGGAAGATTTCATCTCTTCTGGCGAGTTGTGAGCAAAATAGTTTGAACCCTAACATTGGAGGTGTAAAAATTTGCTACAAGATTGGAAAAAAATTATTTTGAAAAAATCTGAAATTTGAGTTTGATGCCTTAAAACCCCCTCTCCAAAAGTGAGTTTTGCCTGGCTAAAGTTGAATAAAATATTGTAAGGGGGGCTTTTGCGTACTTAAAAAGAGTGAGTTCGACCGGGCAAAATGGGGTATTATTTGTGTATTTTCTACACAATATTTGTTTGATAAATTTAGGAGTTTCAACCCCAAATTCGAGTCTTTCAATTCTTTTTTTCTCACTGGGCCTCCCGTTTTGAACATGGGAGCCGAATATTTTGTATTTTAAACCTTGCAAAAAAGGGGGGCTTAAATGGTGCACGAAAAAGTGATAACGATTACATACTATATTATATAGTAATATATAATAGGGAAATAAAAATCTTGTGTTCACGAAAATCCAGTGTGGTGGGGAGGTTTCATCACCTCTGGCGAGTTGTGAGCAAAATAGTTTGATCCCTAACTTTGGAGGTGTAAACATTTGCTTCAAGATTAAAAAGAATTATTTTGAAAAAATCTGAAATTTTGAGTTTGATGCGGTGAAAACCCCTTTTTCTCAAAGTGGGTTTTGCCCGCTAAACTTGAAAAAAATTGTTGTAAGAGGGACCCTTGCGTACTTAAAAAAAACTGAGTTTGACCGTGCAAATGGGGTATTTTTGTGTAATTTTTACACACTATTTTTTTTAAATAAATTTAGGATTTTCAACCACAAATTGAAGTCTTTCAATTCTTTTTTTCTTGCTGGGCCTCCTGTTTTGAACAGGATAGCCGAATATTTTATATTTTAATTCTTGCAAAAAAGGGGGTGCCTAAATGGTGCACGAAAAAGTTATAAGAAATACATACTATATTATATAGTAATATATAATAGGGAAACAAAAATATTGTGTTCACGGAAATCCAGTGTGGTGGGGAGATTTCATCTCATCTGGCGAGTTGTGAGCTTAATAGTCTGAACCCTTACTGCGGAGGTGTAAAAATTTGCTACAAGATTGAAAATAAATTATTTTAAAACATCCGAAATTTTGAGTTTGATGCTGTGAAACCCCCTCTCCCAAAGTGGGTTTTGCCTGGCTTAACTTGAATGAAATATTGTAAGGGAGGGCTTTTGCTTACTTACAAAGAGTGAATTTGACCGGGCAAAATGGGCTATTTTTTGTGTATTTTTTACACACTATTTGTTTAATAAATTTGGGAGTTTCAACCCCAAATTCGAGTCTTTCAATTCTTTTTTTCTCACTGGGCCTCCCGTTGTGAACAGGGGAGCCGAATATTTTGTATTTTAAACATTGCAAAAAAGGGGGGGCTTATATGGTGCACGAAAAAGTGATAAAGATTACATACTATATTATATAGTAATATATAATAGGGAAACAAAAATCTTGTGTTCACGAAAATCCAGTGTGGTGGGGAGATTTCATCTCTTCTGGCAAGTTGTGAGCAAAATAGTTTTAACCCTTACTTTGGAGGTGTAAAAATTTGCTTCAAGATCAAAAAGAATTATTTTGAGAAAATCTGAAATTTTGAGTTTGATGCGGTGAAAACCCCTTTTTCTCAAAGTGGGTTTGCCTGGCTAAACTTGAAAATAAATGTTGTAAAGGGGGACCTTTGCGTACTAAAAAACAGTGAGTTTGACCGGGCAAAATAAGGTATTTTTCGTGTATTTTTTACACACTATTTGTTTAATAAATTTGGGAGTTTCAACCCCAAATTCGAGTCTTTCAATTATTTTTCTCACTGAGCCTCCCGTTGTGAACAGGGGAGCCGAATATTTTGTATTTCAAACATTGCAAAAAAGGAGGGGCTTAAATGGTGCACGAAAAAGTGATAAAGATTACATACTATATTATATAGTAATATATAATAGGGAAACAAAAATCTTGTGTTCACGGAAATCCAGTGTGGTGGGGAGATTTCATCTCCTCTGGCGAGTTGTGAGCCTGATAGTCTGAACCCTAACTGCGGAGGTGTGAAAATTTGCTACAAGATTGAAAAAAATTTATTTTGAAAAAATCTGAAATTTTGAGTTTGATGCTGTAAAACCCCCTCTCCCAAAGTGGGTTTTGCCTGGCTAAACTTGAATGAAATATTGTAAGGAGAGGCTTTTGTGTACTAAACAAGAGTGAGTTTGACCGGGAAAAATGGAGTATTTTTTGTGTATTTTTTACACACTATTTGTTTAATAAATTTGGGAGTTTCAACCCCAAATTCAAGTCTTTCAATTCTTTTTCTCTCACTGGGCCTCCCGTTGTGAACAGGGGAGCCGAATATTTTGTATTTTAAACCTTGCAAAAAAGAGGGGCCTAAATGGTGCACGAAAAAGTGATAAAAATACATACTATATTATATAGTATTATATAATAGGGAAAAAAATCTTGTGTTCACGGAAATCCAGTGTGGTGGGGAGATATCATCTCTTCTGGAGAGTTGTGAGCAAAATAGTTTGAACCCTAACTTTGGGGGTGTGAAAATTTGCTAAAAGATCAAAAAAATTATTTTGAAAGAATCTGAAATTTTGAGTTTGATGCGGTAAAATTCTCTCTCCCAAAATAGGTTTAGCCTGGCTGAACTTGAAAAAAAATTTTCTAAGGGGGCACCCTTACGTACTTAAAAAAGTGAGTTTGACTGGGCAAAATAGGGTATTTTTGTGTATTTTTTACACACTATTTTTGTTTAATAAATTTGGGAGTTTCAACCACAAATTGAAGTCTTTCAATTCTTTTTTATTTCTGGGCCTTCTAATTTGTAAAGGGGAGCCGAATATCTTGTATTTTAAACCTTGCAAAAAAGGGGGGGCTTCAATGGTGCACGAAAAAGTGATAGAGATTACATACTATATTATATAGTAATATATAATAGGGAAACAAAAATCTTGTGTTCACGAAAATCCAGTGTGGTGGGGAGATTTTATCTCTTCTGGCCAGTTGTGAGCAAAATAGTTTGAACACTAACTTTGGGGGTGTAAAAATTTGCTTCAAGATTAAAAAGAATTATTTTGAAAAAATCTGAAATTTAGAGTTTGATGCGGTGAAACCCCCTCTCCTAAAGTGGGTTTTGCCTGGCTAAACTTGAAAAAATATGATGTAAGGGGGGACCCTCACGTACTCGCAAAAAGTGTGTTTGACCGTGCAAAATGGGGTATTTTTGTGTATTTTTTACACACTATTTTTTTAATAAATTTGGGAGTTTCAACCACAAATTGAAGTCTTTCAATTCTTTTTTTCTTTTTGGGCCTCTTGTTTTGAACAGATTAGCCGAATATTTTGTATTTTAAATCTTGCAAAAAAGGGGGTGCCTAAATGGTGCACGAAAAAGTTATAAAAAATACATACTATATTATATAGTGATATATAATAGGGAAACAAAAATCTTGTGTTCACGGAAATTCAGTGTGGTGAGGAGATTTCATCTCCTCTGGCGAGTTGTGAGCCTAATAGTCTGAACCCGTACTGCGGAGTTGTAAAAATTTGCTACAAGATTGAAAATAAATTATTTTGAAAACATCCGAAATTTTGAGTTTGATGCTGTAAAACCCCCTCTCCCAAAGTGGGTTTTGCCTGGCTAAACTTGAATGAAATATTGTAAGGGAGGGCTTTTGCTTACTTAAAAGAGTGAGTTTGACCGGGCAAAATGGGGTATTTTGTGTATTTTTTACACACTATTTGTTTAATAAATTTGGGAGTTTCAACCCCAAATTCGAGTCTTTCAATTCTTTTTTTCTCACTGGGCCTCCCGTTGTGAACAGGAGAGCCGAATATTTTGTATTTTAAACATTGCAAAAAAGGGGGGGCTTATATGGTGCACGAAAAAGTGATAAAGATTACATACTATATTATATAGTAATATATAATAGGGAAACAAAAATCTTGTGTTCACGAAAATCCAGTGTGGTGGGGTGAGATTTCATCTCTTTTGGCGAGTTGTGAGCAAAATAGATTGAACCCTAACTTTGGGGGTGTAAATATTTGCTTCAAGATTAAAAAGAATTATTTTAAGAAAATCTGGAATTTTGAGTTCAATGCGGTGAAAACCCCTTTTTCTCAAAGTGGGTTTTGCCTGGCTAAACTTGAAAATAAATGTTGTAAAGGGGGACCCTTGCGTACTCAAAAACAGTGAGTTTGACCGGGCAAAATAAGGTATTTTTCGTGTATTTTTTACACACAATTTGTTTAATAAATTTGGGAGTTTCAACCCCAAATTCCAGTCATTCAATTCTTTTTTTCTCACTGGGCCTCCCGTTGTGAACAGGGGAGCCGAATATTTTGTATTTCAAACATTGCAAAAAAGGGTGAGCTTAAATGGTGCACGAAAAAGTGATAAAGATTACATACTATATTATATAGTAATATATAATAGGGAAACAAAAATCTTGTGTTCACGGAAATCCAGTGTGGTGGGGAGATTTCATCTCCTCTGGCGAGTTGTGAGCCTGATAGTCTAGACCCTAACTGCGGAGGTGTAAAAATTTGCTACAAGATTGAAAAAAATTTATTTTGAAAAAATCTGAAATTTTGAGTTTGATGCTGTAAAACCCCCTCTCCCAAAGTGGGTTTTGCCTGGCTTAACTTGAATGAAATATTGTAAGGAGGGGCTTTTGTGTACTAAAAAAGAGTGAGTTTGACCGGGCAAAATGAGGTATTTTTGTGTATTTTTTACACACTATTTGTTTAATAAATTTGGGAGTTTCAACCCCAAATTCGAGTCTTTCAATTCTTTTTTCTCACTGGGCCTCCCGTTGTGAACAGGGGAGCCGAATACTTTGTGTTTTAAACATTGCAAAAAAGAGGGGCCTAAATGGTGCACGAAAAAGTGATAAAAATACATACTATATTATATAGTAATATATAATAGGGAATAAAATCTTGTGTTCACGAAAATCCAGTGTGGTTGGGAGATATCATCTCTTCTGGAGAGTTGTGAGCAAAATAGTTTGAACCCTAACTTTGGGGGTGTGAAAATTTGCTAAAAGATCAAAAAAATTATTTTGAAAGAATCTGAAATTTTGAGTTTGATGCGGTAAAACCCTCTCTCCCAAAATAGGTTTAGCCTGGCTGAACTTGAAAAAAATGTTCTAAGGGGGCACCCTTACGTACTTAAAAAAGTGAGTTTGACTGGGCAAAATAGGGTATTTTTGTGTATTTCTCACACACTATTTTTTTAAATAAAGTTGATAGTTTCAACACCAAATTCGAGTTTTTCAATTCTTTTCTTTTTTTCTTTCTGGGCCTCCTGTTTTGAACAGGGGAGCCGAATATTTTGTATTTTAAACCTTGCAAAAAAGGGGTCCTTAATGGTGCACGAATAAGTGATAAAAATTACATACTATATTACATAGTAATATATAATAGGGTAACAAAAATCTTGTGTTCACGAAAATCCAGTGTGGTGTGGAGATTTCCTCTTCTCTGGCGAGTTGTGAGCAAAATAGTTTGAACCCTAACTCTGGGGGTGTAAAAATTTGCTACAAAATTAAAAAAAATTATTTTGGAAAAATATGGGATTTTGAGTTTGATGCAGTAAAACCCCCTCTCCCGAAGTGGGTTTTGCCTGGATAAACTTGAAAAAAATGTTGTGAGGGAGGACCCTTACGTACTTAAAAAAAGTGAGTTTGACCGGGCATAATGGGGTATTTTTGAGTATTTTTTACACACTATTTTTGAAAAAAATTTGGGAGTTTCAACCCCAAAACGATCAAATTCGAGTCTTTCAATTTTATTCCCTTTTTCTTTCTTGGCTTCTGTTTTGAAGGGGCAGGTGAGCCAATATTTTGTATTTTGAACTCTTGCAAAGAAAGGGGGGCTAAATTGGTGCACGAAAAAGTGATACAAAATACATACTATATTATATAGTAATATATAATAGGGAAAAAATCTTGTGTTCACGAAAATCCAATGTGGTGGGGAGATTTTATCTCCTCTAACGAGTTGTGAGCAAAATAGTTTGAACCCTAATTTCGGGGGTGTAAAAATTTGCTGCAAGATTTAAAAAAAATTATTTTGAAAAAATCTGAAATTTAGAGTTTGATGCGGTGAAACCCCTTCTCCCAAAGTGGATTTTGCCTGGGTAAACTTGAAAAAAAAATGTTGTAAGGGGGGACCCTTACGTACTCGATAAAAGTGAGTTTGACCGTACAAAATGGGGTATTTTTTGTGTATTTTTTACACACTATTTTTTGTTAAATAAACTTGGGAATCTCAACTCCAAATTCGAGTCTTATAATCCTTTCCTTTTTTCTGGGCCTCGTGTTTTGAACGTGGGAGCTGAATATTTTGTATTTAAAAAATTGCACAGAAAGGGGGGCCTAAATGGTGCACGAAAAAGTGATAGAAAATACATACTATATTATATAGACTTGCGCGGTACGTTCAACTTGGTTGTATTTCCCACGCTCTTACACATAATATTTTTCCAAATCGCTGTTCTCTGACTTTTGCTGTAAATTGGTAATCAATTTATCGCATTATATACACATCGTAACTAGAATCAACATATTCTTTTACGTTTTTGAAAATTGTTATTTGAATTTTCAAAAAAATCAAACTATGCCTAAAGCTTCATATCCCTGCATTTCAAGTGAATGTGGTAAGAAGGTTGTAAAAGGCAGAGCTTGTGATGTGCCAGAGATGGGCGCATTCAAAATGCTCTGGCTTTCTTGCCAAGCATTATGAAACTTATTGTAAAATTAGTTTCATGGAATGGGTATGTTGGGAGTGTAAGAGAAATGCCTGGGAAGTATTCCTGAGGACCTCCGCTAGTATTTTAAACAATGTTGAGGCAAATAATAAGAGTTCTCCGTTGTCCTACGCCGAGGTCGTAAGAATAAGAACAACCCCGTCAACAAAACCCGGCCCTGCCCGCAGTACCATCAATAAGAATAAAAAAGCAACACAGGGGGGGAAAAAGAACCCAAAAAAGAAAACCGTCGATAACAGTAAATGTCCGGTAATAACACAGCAAGCCAACTACGTTGCTTTAGAAAGGCAAATAAATGCCTTAGCTGAGCAAGTTAGTAAGCTTGCTGCACCCCACAAAATGGCGGAAACGAGGCCATCTCGTACTCTCCTCATACTAAATAGGGAAGAGCCGCTGATTCGCGAAAGCAAATCCCGGCGCCAAATGGACCGTTCCAGGGTTCAAGATATTTTGCGCATGGCACGGCTAATTAACTGCCAGGTAAAAAGGGTCCATCGTGTAGGCCGGTGGAACCCAACTGTAAATAGCGCTCGTCCGATCTTGGTAGAATTCATGAACCAGCAGGACAGGGATACGCTTCTTTTAAAAAGTGCTTACCTTGAGCGCTACACAAATGGGCGATTCAAAGTTGTCCAAGATAAAGGGCCTCAACCACATTTTTATGGAAAGCGTTCAAAAACGCCCATGACTGGCTTGAAAACTCCCATAAAAGGGATCAACCTTAGCCACTATAAAATGTTAAGGTCATCTGCGGTAGTTGTCATTGAAGATGTACTCCAAAATGGGCCGCCAGTAGAATACGAGCGCATGAAAAACTCGCTTTTCAGTAAGCTTCTGAACGAGGAAAATCTATGTACAACTGCCATTAGGCCGGTGCAAGCTCGTTCGCAAGGGCAGTTTAGCCACTTATCAACTTCTCCGGTTTCAAAAAACGGGGTGCTCCCACCCCGAGTAAAGTTAGTTTAAAATGTGCGCAGAATAGAAATACCCGTGTACTGTACACAAATGCTTGCAGTATACGTAATAAATGGGGCGAGCTGCAGCTTGCTGCACTGGAAAACCAGGCCAACATAATTGCCATCTCCGAATCATGGTTGAAACCAGATGATCATGTTCCGTCATTTGTATCAACTAAGTATTCCATCTATCGTCAGGATAGGGATACTGGTGCTACGGGAGGGGGAGTGGCAATTATGATCAACGAAGATCTCCCCCACAGTGAGACATCGATAAAGATCGCTTCTCACTCAATCCAACTAACATCGGTATTTCTTACTGTCGCTAGAAGAAGACTGGCACTTGCATGTGTTTATAGAAGCCCGACCGCTTCATCATTAGACGACCAATTACTAATGGACACATTGGAAGTACTAAAAGGGCAATGCAACGCATTACTAATTGTCGTAGACTTCAATCTCCCGGGCATTGATTGGCGTACTGAAATTTCTTCACCAGGGTCAGTTGAGTCGCAATATCTAGACTGGTTTCATGTCGGAGCCTTTTATCAACATGTAAGGGAACCTACAAGGTTTAGGACAGGACATACTCCGTCAACTTTAGATTTGGTTCTGTCGTCTCATGGAAGAGATATTTATGGAATCAAATACCTTTCGCCACTAGGCAAGAGCGACCACGCTGTAATTCTTCTTGACTGGACTTTAGTGCATCCTAGTCCTCAAGTAAAGATGTCCCGCAACTTTGGTCGAATGGACATCGTCCAACTACAAACGAAAGCAATGAATCTAAGTTGGGAACCAGACGAATTAGAACCTAGTGTAGAAATCAGGTGGAATATTATAAAAGGGCACTTTTTACAACTACATGATGATTTTGCTGCTCTACAACCAGTGAGAACGCGAGGAAAACCACTCTGGTGGACCGCGTCTATTCGCGAAGCTATTAGATGTCGTGACCGTAGCTGGAGGGCGTACAAATTCTGTGGAACTCACAGATCTAGACTGCAGTACATACAGACCAGAAATTCAGCTGTTGCGCTGCAAAGGAAAGCTAAAAGAGACTTCGAATCCCGACTTGCCAAAAAAGCAAAGATTAACTTGAAAGCTTTTTTATGGCTATGTTCAGTCCAAGCGATCATTAAGAGAGGAAATAGGTACGTTAGTGCTGGAAGATGGCAATACGGCTTTGACTGCACCGGAAAAAGCCGATGCGTTGCATTCATTCTTCTGCAGTGTTTATCGGCGCGATTCAGGTAACTGTTTAGAAACTCACGAGTGCAGAGCACCTCCCTTTAGCTCGGTGGAGGTTAATCATGAAATGGTCACCACAGTTCTGTCGCAGCTGGACAAAACTAAGTCGGCTGGCCCCGACGGCATACATCCGGCTATTCTTCAACCGCTTGCGAATATAGTTAGCCTTGCAATCAGAAATCTTGTCCAAGCTACCTTACTCCAGGGTATACTACCGGATGATTGGAAACGAGCGGCGGTAATAGCCATATACAAAAATGGTCCCATTTCAGATGTACGCAACTACAGGCCAGTAAGACTGACAAGCATTCTTTGCAAGTGCTTGGAAAAAATCATTCGGCACCAGGTATGTAAACATTTGGTAGCCAATTCCTTACTATCCGATGCCCAGCACGGATTCTGGGAAGGAAGGTCCTGCCTAACCAATCTTATAGGCTTTCTGGACGAAGTGACATTACGCCTCGATGAAGGGAGAGTAGTCGAAGTCTGCTATCTTGATTTTCAAAAGGCATTTGACTCGGTGAACCATAGGTACTTTCTGCACAAACTAAGTATGTGTGGCGTCACAGGTGACCTACATCGATGGTTAGACAGCTTCTTAACTAATCGCACTAACTATGTTAGAATTGCAGGGGAGTGCTCGCAGGAATCACTGATTCTCAGTGGAGTGCCTCAAGGCTCGGTGCTTGGTCCATTACTTTTTCTTATTTTTGTAAACGACCTGGCAGCGTGCTTGAGTTCACGCTGCTTCCTGTTTGCTGATGATGTTAAGATCCGAGGAACCGACAGTACAGATACGCTTATCTCTGATTCGGAAAACGTAATCGAGTGGACAAAGACCTGGGACTTGCCACTAAACCTTGGGATGAGCTGTCTTCTGACGACTGATTTAGCGACAACCAAACTAGGCGTTGGTGAAGAAACTATCAGAATAGCGGCTGCTCAGAAAGTGAAGGATCTTGGCATTACTATAACAGGCGATTTTAAATGAGCTACTCAATGTGACGAAGCTGCAAACAAGGCTCGCAGAGAATTGCTCAGACTTCGCTCAGCGTTATCTTGCAGAAAAACTTCAACCTTCATTCCCTTCTACAAAGTAGTCGTGCGGCCTCACTTGGAGTACTGCGTTCAATCCTGGGCACCGTACTCAAAAAAGGATATAGCATGTCTCGAAAAGGTCCAGCGCCTTGCGACTAGGATGGTTGAGGGTCAGGCAGGTAAAACGTATGAGGCTAGACTCGAGGACCTCGTTTTGTTCTCACTAAAGAGACGGCGGCTGCGAAGTGACCTAATAGAAGCCTTCAAGATTCTAAAGGGTCTTACGGGTGATAATATTACTGAAATCCTTAAACTTGCAACCAAAGCAGCTACAAGAGGTAATTCCATGAAACTTATTAAGAGTAGGCCCAGGTTGCTGGCACGTGAGCACTTTTTCAGCAACCGTGTGGTCAACTTCTGAAACAAGCTCCCAGATTGTATAGTAAGCCTTCCAAATGTGTTGAGCTTTAAAAGGGAATTAGACATTAAATGGTATATCATATTTCCGCATATTGTCTAATAAAAAAATTTAAAAAACGTATTTTTACATTTTTATCATATCTGTCTAGGCCTGGACAACCTGACAGTAAATTAGCCCACATGCAGCCTATGACTGTGTTTCACTTTACCTCAGCTAGGCTACTGATTTCATACACCACACATTGTTCACGCATATTATTGCATTGTTTCCTGAAGAGCTAACCTCTCACCGTGCTGGTGAAGAGAAACCCTACCTTAATTTCCAGATATTCGGAAACAAGAACGTGTGAAAAGTACTAACTGTATACTCGATATCGAAGTGCCGGGTGCTCAACCGCGTACCGTCGAAGGAAATCTGGGCGCGTGATTGGCTTTTAGCCACCTTCAGCCCTGTGCAACTTGAACTTGAACTTGAACTTGAACTAATATATAATAGGAAAACAAAAATCTTGTGTTCGCGGAAATACAGTGTGGTGGGGATATTTCATCTCTTCTGGCGAGTTGTGAGCAAAATAGTTTGAACCCTAACTTCGGAGGTGTAAAAATTTGCGACAAGATTGAAAAAAAATTATTTTGAAAAAATCTGAAATTTGAGATTGATGCTGTAAAACCTTCTCTCCAAAAGTGGGTTTTGCCTGGCTAAACTTGAAAAAAAATGTTGTAAAGAGGGACCCTTGCGTACTCAAAAACAGTGAGTTTGACCGGGCAAAATAATGTATTTTTCTGTATTTTTTACACACTATTTTGTTAATAAATTTGGGAGTTTCAACCACAAATTCGAGTCTTTCAATTCTATTTTTCTTTCCGGGCCTCCCGTTTTGAACAGGAAAGCCGAATATTTTGCATTTTAAATCTTGCGAAAAAGGGGGTGCCTAAATGGTGCACGAAAAAGTTATAAAAAATACATACTATATTATATAGCAATATATAATAGGGAAACAAAAATCTTGTGTTCACGGAAATCCAGTGTGGTGGGGAGATTTCATCTTCTCTGGCGAGTTGTGAGCCTAATAGTCTGAACCCTAACTTTGGAGGTGTAAGAATATGCTACAAGCTAGAAAAACATTATTTTGAAAAAATCTGAAATTTTGAGTTTGATGCTGTAAAACCCCCTCTCCCAAAGTAGGTTTTGCCTGGCTAAACTTGAATGAAATATTGTAAGGCGGGCTTTTGCGTACTTAAAAAGTGTGAGTTTGACCGGGCATAATGGAGTATTTTTTGTGTATTTTTTTTACACACTATTTTTTTATAAATTTGGGAGTTTCAACCCCAAATTCGAGTCTTTCAATTCTTTTTCTCTCACTGGGCCTCCCGTTGTGAACAGGGGAGCCGAATATTTTGTATTTTAAACCTTGCAAAAAAGGGGGGCTTAAATGGTGCACGAAAAAGTTATAAAAATACATACTATATTATATAGTAATATATAATAGGGAAACAAAAATCTTGTGTTCAAGAAAATCAAGTGTGGTGGGGAGATTTCATCTCCTCTGGCGAGTTGTGAGCAAAATAGTTTGATCCCTAACTTTGAGGGTGTAAAAATGTGCTTCAAGATTAAAAAGAATTATTTTGAAGGAATCTGAAATTTTGAGTTTGAGGCGGTAAAAACCCCTTTTTGCTCAAAGTGGGTTTTGCCCGCTAAACTTGAAAGAAAATGTTGTAAAGGGGGACCCTTGCGTACTTAAAAAAAGTGAGTTTGACCGGGCAAAATGGTGTATTTTTTGTGTATTTTTTACACACTATTTTTCTTTAATAAATTTGAGAGTTTCAACCCCGAATTCGAGTCTTTCAATTTTTTATTTCTGGGCCTTCTGTTTTGTACAGGGGAGCCGAATATCTTGTATTTCAAACCTTGCAAAAAAGGGGGGGCTTAAATGGTGCACGAAAAAGTGATAAAGGTTACATACTATATTATATAGTAATATATAATAGGGAAACAAAAATCTTGTGTTCACGAAAATCCAGTGTGGTGGGGAGATTTAATCTCTTCTGGCGAGTTGTGAGCAAAATAGTTTGAACGCTAACTTTGGGGGTGTAAATATTTGCTTCAAGATTAAAAAGAATTATTTTAAAAAAATCTGAAATTTCGAGTTTGATGCGGTAAATACCCCTTTTTCTCAAAGTGGGATTTGCCTGGCTAAACTTGAATAAAATATTGTAAGGGGGGCTTTTGCGTACTTAAAAAGAGTGAGTTTGACCGGGCAAAATAAGGTATTTTTGTGTATTTTTTACACACTATTTTTTTTAATAAATTTGAGAGTTTCAACCCAAAATTCGAGTCTTTCAATTTTTTTATTTCTGGGCCTCCTGTTTTGTATAGGGGAGCCGAATATCTTGTATTTTAAACCTTGCAAAAAAGGGGGGCTCAAATGGTGCACGAAAAAGTGATAAAGGTTACATACTATATTATATAGTAATATATAATAGGGAAACAAAAATCTTGTGTTCACGGAATTCTAGTGTTGTGCGGAGATTTCATGTTCTCTGGCAAGTTGTGAGCAAAATAGTTTGAACCCTAACTTTAAGTGTGTGAAAATTTGCTTCAAGATTAAAAAGAATTATTTTGAACAAATCTGAAATTTTGAGTTTGATGCGGTAAAAACCCCTTTTTCTCAAAGTGGGTTTTGCCCGCTAAACTTGAAAAAAAATGTTGTAAAAGGGGACCCTTGCGTACTTAAAAAAAGTGAGTTTGACCGGGCAAAATGGTGTATTTTTTGTGTATTTTTTACACACTATTTTTTTAATAAATTTGAGAGTTTCAACCACAAATTCGAGTCTTTCAATTTTTTCTATTTCTGGGCCTCCTGTTTTGTACAGGGGAGCCGAATATTTTGTATTTTAAACCTTGCAAAAAAGGGAGGGGGCTTAAATGGTGCACAAAAAAGTGATAAAGATTACATACTATATTATATAGTGATATATAATAGGGAAACAAAAATCTTGTGTTCACGGAAATCCAGTGTGGTGGGGAGATTTCATCTCCTCTGGCGAGTTGTGAGCAAAATAGTTTGATCTCTAACTTTGGGGGTGTAAAAATTTGCTTCAAGATTAAAAAGAATTATTTTGAAAAAATCTGAAATTTTGAGTTTGATGCGGTAAAAACCCCTTTTTCTCAAAGTGGGTTTTGCACGCTAAACTTGAAAAAAAATGTTGTAAATGGGAACCCTTGCCTACTTAAAAAAAAGTGAGTTTGACCGGGCAAAATGGTGTATTTTTTTTGTATTTTTACACAATTTTTTTTAAAATAAATTTGAGAGTTTCAACCCCAAATTCGAGTCTTTCAATTTTTTTATTTCTGGGCCTCCTGTTTTGTACAGGGGAGCCGAATATCTTGTATTTTAGACCTTTCAAAAAAAAGGACGCTTAATTGATGCACGAAAAAGTGATAAAGATTACATACGATATTATA
>JACCGJ010014383.1:0-11721 GCA_013407085.1 Atriophallophorus winterbourni
CGCAAGTTGAATATCATCGCTCGTGACAGATTTCTATTTTTTATTCTGCTTTTGTCATCATGGTTGTTGTTAAATCAAAAACAAAACTTTTTTCTAACGCTAAGGATACTCGAAGATCCGGTGAGTGTAAAACAACCGGTAAAAGCCGTCCTACGGTTGAATCGAATAGTTCCTGTGGAAATCCTATGTGTTCTACTACTGTTCTCGAAGGAATAGAATGCACAAACTGCTCCGTATGGTATCATTCACGCTGCTCGGGTTTAACTGCAACGGTTTTGGCTGAACATAGCTCTAATTCCACCAAACCTTGGTTTTGTAGCGCGTGTACTAATCTCCCTATGGCTCGAAGTTTACTGCATATGATAGATCAACAGTCCAAGACTATCATTACCCTCGAAGGCCGTCTTCATAAACTTGAAAATATGTTTAACGAACAGCATACTACTTCAAGCCTCGCTGTTGTTACATCACTTCCACCAGCACAGAAGTCAGTAGTTAAACCCCCCGTCACGCAGGCCCATCCCATCCATGTACAACAAAAGATCAGCACAAAGCAATCTAGTGTTGTCACTGGCAGACCCAAACCGCTAAACGGCACAAGCATCAATAATGTTTTGACCGCGCGAGCTTCTAGTCCCATGGCAGTGACGTCGAAGGTTTCGGTAGCACGAGCGGAGGCACTTACCGTGATTTGCTCCAATGTCCCCGAGACTGATTCACCTAGCTTCATAGCGCGTCAATCTGAAGATGTGGAACAATGGAAAAAGTTGTGTCATGAGCTAAGTCTTAAGATAGAACCGGCTAGCATGGTCCGCTTGTCAAGAAACCAGAAATCGGCACACGTTGGTGAGCCAAGATTGTTGCGCATCGTGTTAAAATCGTTAGCAGATGTTGAATCCGTTCTTCTATCCGCTTACATGCTTCGAAACAGCTCGTCCTCCATCCGTATATTCCCCGATATATCATGGGCAGATAGGCAAGCGAAGAAGCAAGAGAATTACGATTGGAAACATGAAAGTGACAAAAAAGCATCTATGTTTATGGCGTTCCTGAACTGAATGATAGTGATCCCAACAAAAACACCACTCATGATTGCGAACAGTGGCGCTTCTTACAGCAATTGAGTAAAATTACCGATACCTTAACTACTTCCCTGAAGCGTTTGCCAGCTTCTCCCAGCTACCAAGGATCTGGTCCTCGCATACTTAAGGTCACCTTTAAATCTGAATCTATGGTGAATGACGCTTTGCAACAATGGTATCGACAAAGGCATTGTGCTCCAGCAGAAGTTCGTCTTCGCTCGGCCCTGGAAAAGCGGATTAACAGTAAACCGCGATTGACGCCACCGCTTCCACTAACCGGAACGAATATGGTGCAGACAGACTCGACGAACCCAAAAAACTCACAAGAGCCGATCCAAACGGGATCGGCGGTCTAGATATTCGTATAAGTGATGCTGCTCCTAACCTTACGCGTGAGGGCTTGAACTGTCTCTACACAAACGCGCAGGGTTTACTCAGCAAACTTGCAGAACTTCGCTTGAGGCATGCTGCTCGTCATTTTGACATAATAGCTGTATCCGAAACGTGGCTAAGCTCTTCGATCACTGACGCCGAGGTTTCTCTCACTGATATGTCCATTCTCAGGAACGATCGTCCAACTAAAGGAGGCGGTGTTCTTCTATACTATAATTAACGTCTTTCTTGTGAGGTTCTCCCGCAAGAGCAACTTAGCGTGGTGGACTCACTTCGGTGTCGCTTGCAACTTAAAAATAGGGACTGTGCAATTGTTGTGGTAATATATCGTCCACCGAATACTCAACGCCTCATTGATGATGTCATTATTGCATCCATTCGCTTCGCCTTATCACTACCCCACTCGCACGCATTGCTGAGGGGGGATTTTAACTCACCTGAAGTTGTCGGCGAACCCAGCCCAAATACGTTTGCTGCGGATCTGGATGATTTCATCAGCAGTCATCCTTTGTACAACCACGTTAATGTTGCTACACGCTTTCGCAGTGGCGATTGTCCATCTTTACTCGATCTAGTGCTGACTAACGAGGAACTGATGGTAGAAGAAATTCATTATGAATCGCCATTAGGAAAGAGCGACCACGTCGTCCTGACATTTTTTCGTTTCTTACGCCGAATTCCTTGACGAGGAGGTACCCCTGTTACGGGTTGTTACGGACTACAAGGCGTTTCAAGAAATTGTCACTGCTAACAATTTCGACTTCATGTTAAATGGCGATCCTGAGCTCACCTGGTCCAGATTTGTCTCCCAGTGGCACTGTCTCCTGCAACAATCATCGACTTCCAAAACAGTCAAACGACGTATCCTACGTACTTTCATTCGTAGTAGAACTCGTAAGTGGATCTGCTGCAGAAACGCTGCTTGGGGTAAGTTCCGATCGGAAGAGTGTGCGCGAAATTGGGAAGCATATCGACAATTACGCAACCACTGTACGTCTCTAGTGCGTCAAGATAAGCTGGATTACCATAACAAGTTAACTGCACGGTTTCTGAACAACCGAAAACTGCTATACCGTCATATAAATGACAAGAGAAAAGTGAAAACTGGAATCCTCCCACTGAAAATTGAATTCGGCTCCACATCGACTTCTATGGAAGCCGCAAATACACTGAAGGATCACTACATGCCGGTATTCCAGAATTGCCAACCATCTTCGTTGAATATCACCCCACCCCCACCTAAACTCTCTACTATTCAGTTCACCGCTGAACGTGTATATAAAAAGATCATGCAGCTCCGTGAAAATTCATCACCTGGAGTAGACCGGATTACACCGAAAGCATTGCGTGCGGTTGCTGTGCAACTTTGTGAACCACTTTCCATGTACTTCCAACGTCTGTTAGATATCTCCCATGTTCCCGAAGATTGGAAACAGGGGATCATAACCCGATATATAAAGGTGGAAACCGCAGTGATCCTGCAAATTACCGCCCAGTCACCCTGCTCCCTGTGCTTTCCAAAGTAATGGAATCTATTGTATCCGATGATTTGATGGCTTTTATGGAGAACACGAATGCTGTCGCCATCGAACAACATGGATTTCGCCGCGGACACTCCTGTACAACCAACTTGCTTCTGGCGCGGGACAGCTGGACCAAGGCTGTTGATGCGGGCCATGGTGTCGACGTTATATACTTGGATTTCTCCAAAGCTTTTGACCGTGTTAACCATGCTATTTTACTGCAAAAGCTTGGCCTACTTGGAATTGGTAACCCACTTTTGTCTTGGTTGGCCGAATTCCTCCGCTCCAGGACACTCCGCGTTCGCGTCAGACAATCGCTCTCCGATTGTTTTTCAATACAATGCTGATTACCCCATGGCTCTGTACTCGGTCCGCGTCTGTTCTTGATGTTCATCAACGACATTGGAGCATGTGTGAACTCGCCGTTTCTGATGTTCGCAGATGATATCAAGCTATGGCGCATCCTCTCTTCCTCGAATGATTGTGATGACCTGCAAGCCGATCTTACATCACTTAATAACTGGGCAACGTCGAACCAGCTCCCTTTCAACCCACGAAAATGCCGATCTCTCCGCATCCGTCCCTCTGGCGAACCTAGTTACAAGCTAGGGAACACCGAACTTTCGGTGAGTATGCTAGAAAAGGACCTCGGCGTATTGGTTCAAAGTGATCTTGGGTGCTCAGCCCAATGCTCCCTCGCATCATCAGTCGCCAATCGCAACGTAGGGCTCCTCAAAAGGGTATTCGGGTCTTTTGACCGCCGCCTCTTTTCCTCGCTCCTACACGCGTACATCAGACCCCACCTGGAATATGCGGTTTCCGTTTGGTCTCCATGGTTAAAGCGTGACCATCACGTCCTAGAGAAGGCTCAACGGAGGTTCACAAAGCTCGTCAAAGGACTCAGTTTACTGAACCATGAGGACCGCCTCCAGCAACTCAACGTGTTCCCGATCAGTTACCGTCGCATCCGAGGTGATCTGATACTGGTTTTCCAGATCCTTAAGGAGAACAAACATCCATGCCATGGACTGCTTTTGATGGCACCCAGTTCCGGAACCTGGGGGCATGTTTTCAAGCTAGCCCACCAGCCCAGTCGGTTAAACTGCCGTAAATTTTTCTTTTCTGTCCGTACCCCTCGTTTTTGGAATGATCTACCAGTTTTTGTCGTAACCTCCCATCGCTTTCGATTTTTAAAAAGCGGCTTGACGCTTATCTCTATTTTTCTCAACAAGTTTAACGGATTCTCTTTTTTTCTTCTTCCCGATACTGCACCCATTTTCCTCTTCCTTTCCAGATACGTTTACGGAACCTCGCCGATTCATCTCCCCCTGTATTGACTGTTATTATACATAACCACACCCTTTACTGAACTTTGGCGATTGACGCCGAACCCGCTGAACTCCACCCGACCCCCTGTACTGACTATCCTATGGTTATATTTTAAGCTCATAGCTTTTGTACCATAATGTACTACTGACTATTGACGCAACACGCGCTCTTTCTAGTAACCTCTGAGTCTGAAATCAAAGTTATCTCAAAGACGTTTATTAAGTTTAGTTGATTGTAGAATTCCTTATTCCAGTCCATTTAAATGCGTTTTAATTTATTTGTCAGAAATGTTTGCCTCAGATGATGTCACTGCCTATCTGACTCTGCATGCTAGTCAGACATAATAAACACCAGGAAAAATATCTCCATTAATAATACATACCAAATCCGAGGTCTGCGATTTTTCACATTTGCGAGCGCTTTTGACAAACAAGCGTTCATGTAACAGACCTCGTCTTAGAACTTACCGCCTTTCAGCTAACAGTACACAAAGTGCTTTGTTTTTTTTCCGGGGTTATCCGTTTAGGGTTAGGAGCAGCACCGCTCAGTGGTGTGTGCACAAGCAGTGGTTCTTTCGAGCGAGCGATTATGAATATCGTAAGCGCAATAAAAAAGCGGTGATCACGAATAAGAGCAACATCAGAATTGAATCCAGCAATACGCTTATGTAGTTGATCGTTTTGTGGACTTGAAAAGTATTAACAGCGTTGCAAGCGTGGATTCATTATGGAAAAATCACAATAAATACTAATTTCCTCGTAGTAGCGCATACCGCTGCGACTATGAGGTCAATAGTCAATAGTATATTATGGTACAAAAAGCTATGAGCTTAAAATATAACCATAGGATAGTCAGTACAGGGGGTCGGGTGGAGTTCAGCGGGTTCGGCGTCAATCGCCAAAGTTCAGTAAAGGGTGGGGTTATGTATCATAACAGTCAATACAGGGGGAGATGAATCGGCGAGGTTCCGTAAACGTATCTGGAAAGGAAGAGGAAAATGGGTGCAGTATCGGGAAGAAGTGTAAAACATGAGCTCAAGCGATCAGGAGAACAGTGAGAAGACAAAGGCCTTGAATGTAGGCTTTATCGAACTTGGAACCAGAGTACAGGCTGTAAAACAAAGAAAGAGTTTAGTGGGGTACAATAACGTATACAAACAAACATACTACATTCTTCCCGGCGCGAAAGAGTAAAGGAATTAAGGGGGTTCGGATTTAGGTAGTGATGGCGAAAAACGGTGATTATATATATCTGAATGGATTAGGCCTCGCGATTCCGAAGTTGGTACGGACGCACACGTTGTTGCTCTATCAATATTTGATTCACATCCGGATGGGATTGTGTCGGATTCGATTCAGTTAGCTCTGCTTGACAAGGCTCCATATCAGGCACTACATAGCCGGCGTCTGCATTATTGGAATCGGTCACGTCATTTTCTATCTGCTCAAACAATGTAGGATCAAGTTCAGGTGGGAGAGTTGAGCGATTACCGAGAGGTGCCAAATGTCTCAATGAAACCGTATCCTCTCTTCCATCAGGTAGCCGAACGATGGCATATTGTTGATTACACTCAAGTAGGTCCACTTCCTCCGCGACGGGATCGTATTTAGATGTGCGGTTATATTTTCGCAGTAGCACGGGGCCGGGAGAACTTAGCCAAGTGGGAAGAGATACGCCAGTTGTAGACTTTCGGCAGTACGAGAATATACGTTCATGAGGAGTGGCGTTAGTAGCTGTGCATAATAAGGATCGAATCGAGTGTAATGCTTGCAGGAGAACCTCTTCCCAGTGACTGATTGGCAGATTCTTTGATTTTAGGCAAGCTGAATCGTCCTCCAAAGTGTTCCATTCAGTCGTTCAACCTGCCCATTGCCTTGTGGATTGTAGCTGGTTGTGCGACTTGTTGCTATTCCCTTATCGTGTAGGAAGTTTCGAAGTTCCTGGGACATGAAAGCCGCTCCTCTGTCAGAATGTATATATGCTGGCATGCCGAAAATTGCAAAAAGTTGGGTCAGACAATCGCTCACAACAGATGCAGTCATTTCAGAACATGAGAATGCGAAAGGAAAACGTGAATACTCGTCAATACACGTCAAAAGATATCTGTTATTAGATTTAGATGGCAGTGGACCTTTGAAGTCAATGCTCAAGCGCTCGAAAGGTTGAGTAGCTTTAACGAGGTTGACGGGAGGAGGATTATAAAACTTCGGTTTGACTTCTGAACAACTTCGACATTGGTTTACCATTTGTTTCACGTCGGAGACAGAGTAAGGTAAATTTCTTGCCCGAATAAAATGTAACATGCGAGTAATTCCAGGATGGCACAGTGTTTCGTGAAGTTCACGCAATTTATTAATATCACATGACATGGCCGAGCAATGTCTGGAAAGAGCGTCAGCAGCAAGATTTTCATTTCCAGGACGGTAAACCACGTCATAATGGAAATCGGTTAATTCCAGACGCCAACGAAGAATTTTGTCATTCTTTATCTTGCTTTTGTGTTGAATGTCATACATGAACGCGACTGAGCGTTGATCGGTCACCAATTTGAAGTGACTGCCAATCAGATGATGCCGCCATTTCTTGACAGCTTCCACGATAGCATAAGCTTCTTTTTCCACAGCTGGATACTTGCGCTCGGCTGGAGAAAGGGTTCGGGAGAAAAAGGCAACGGGTTTCCCTTGTTGGCTCAAAATGGCCGCAATGGCTACCTCTGAAGCGTCCGTCTCGACAACCAGTGGTACGTTTGGCTCAATAACAGTCAGAGCGGCATTCTCTAATTCCAGCTTTAATGATTCGAATATGTTTAGAATATTTCTTGGAAGTGGAAAAGTTTTGTTATGGATCAGATCATGAACTTTTTCCGAGAATTTTGGTAACCATTGGGAATAATACGCAAATAAGCCGACGATCCGCTGTTGTGACTTTAAACTGTTGGGTGGTTCCAGTTCTCGAAGACATCGAAAACGTTCGGCATCTGGTCGAATAGATCCATTCGAAATTTCATAACCGAGGAGGTTTATTTTGGATGCTGCGAGAGTAGATTTGTCTGGGTTCAGAGTAATTCCGTAGGACTCGACAGCCATCATGAATCTAGATAAATTTTTGTCATGATCGGATGATGTTTTTCCACAGATAGTGACATTGTCTAAATAAGTTAAGGTGTCCCTCAGATTCGCTTCCTTTATCAGTGTATCCATGATTCGTTGAAAAGCTGCGACACCGTTGGTGACACAAAAAGGGATTCGACAAAACTGGTACAGATTTCCACAGGCCTCAAAAGCAGTATATGTTTTATCAGACGCATGAATCGGGATCTGATGATATGCACTTTTAAGATCCACGGTGCTGAACACACGGTAAGACGCGACTTTTTGTATCAGGTCATCTATACGTGGAAGCGGATAAGCATCAAGTAAAGTGAAGCGATTTATTGTTTGACTATAGTCAATTACTAAACGCTTTTTGTGATTATCGTTGGAAGTATCTAGCACTTGGGATCGCCACGGTGATCGAGAAGGTTCTATGATATTTTCTTTCAAAAGTGAACGAATTTCATTTTGAATAAAAGTCTGATCTTGCGGCGAGTGGCGCCTTGACTTGATGCCGATTGGCTTGCAATCACGAGTCAAGTGTTCGAAGAGAGAAGGTGGTTCAATCTTCATGGCAGCAAGACCGCAAACGGAAAGTGTAGGTTTTTCTCCGTGAAAAGGAATTTCGACACTTTTATGTTGCCGTAAAAAGTCATGACCGAGTAGGATGTCAGCACATAGGTCATCCAGGATAGAAAACCTAACATTATGGTAACTATCAGATTGGTAATGCAGTAACACAAAACAGTGTCCTCTAGTTTGACTGGAGAAACTGGTCGAGGCCAAAGTTATATCGTGACGCGATGCAAAAATGGGTACTTTCAACTTCTGAGATGCCGAGTGTGAAATAAAACTTTCCGAACTGCCAGTGTCAATTAAAGCTTGGAAAGGAACTCCATTAATGACAACGGGCACAATCGCAGAGGATAAGCAAGAGGGAGCAGCTGCACCCACGGAGGAAAGGATTGCACTCGCAGTCGATCGCGGGGACTTCTGTGAGTACTTGGATCGACAAACTTTTTGAAAATGGCCCGTTTTACCACATTTGCGACAGACTGATTCTCTAGCGGGACATTTATTTCGGGGGTGGCGTCCGTATCCACAGAAGAAGCATGTATCACTGCTGACACTAGAAAGAACATTATGATCAGTTGAAGGTGGATTGGTCACGGATATAGTCGGATCCTTTTTAGCATCCACAAATGCACAAAAATTCGGATCAGTAACGGCGTACGATAAAGAATGAGTTTGTGCAGCTTCGAGAATTTTTGCCTGTTCAATAGCCGAACGCAGATCCATTGATCTCATTTCTAATAAACGGAGGCGTACAGCGTTTGAGTGAATACCAGAAATAAAAGAAACTTGGACAGCCTGATCGCGATGCTGTTCTGCCGTGACTTCTTGAAAGTTACAATCCTTGGCCAGTGAATTGAGCTTTAGAACGAATTGGTCGATATTTTGACTGGATTCTTGTTTACACGTAAACAAACTGTGTCGGGCAAAGACTTCATTCGTTGGTTTAACATATGTTTTCTGCAAAACTGAAATGGCATATTCGTAAGTGACACAGTCTGATATTAGACTATACACGTTCGGTGAAACATAGTTGATGAGAGTGTTTAGTTTGTCGGGTTTCAGTTCAGCAATTGAGGTCAGGAAGTTAGAGAATGTGCAATACCAGTGAGTCCAATGACGTGAGCTATCTGGTGTGTTCGGGTCAGCGTCGAATCGATTCGGTCTCAGGAAGCGATCCATTGATATTGAAAACAAGTTCGATAAATTGTAATGAGCTCAAGCGATCAGGAGAACAGTGAGAAGACAAAGGCCTTGAATGTAGGCCTTATCGAACTTGGAACCAGAGTACAGGCTGTAAAACAAAGAAAGAGTTTAGTGGGGTACAATAACGTATACAAACAAACATACTACACTTATTATAAACAAGTCTTTACAGACGATTGCAACAAGTATACTACCATGAAGAAGGTACATGATGAAAGAAAAAAGAGGGGCGATTTTTTTGTCTGTCTGTTTACACATGCCGTTTTGATCTTTTTTTTGTCTTTTTTGGAAAAAGGGAGGGGGGTCATTGATAAACGGGAACACAAGCACGGCAGGATTCTCGCCACTGGTTCCTTTCTTTTGCCATCACACTGAGTGTTATCAGCCACATATCTTCACGGTCCTTCGGACCCCACCCAGGTAAGCGCGATGTTCCCACGATGGCTAGTGGGGCTGTTAGACGCTTGAGGGTCTTCCGCCAGGTATTACTTTGTCCGCCACGGCGACGTTTCCAATCAGGTCCAGCGAGAGCAAAGAGAGCTAGGCGAGGAAGGCGTCGCTCATCCATACGGAGAACGTGCCCCAGTCATCTCAGCTGGCACATGGATATATGATCGGGGAGTGGCACAGAGCGTTCGCCGAGGACTGCCCTCCTGACGTCATCATTTTTGACTTTCTGTTGCCAGCTTAAACGAGTTATACTCCGCAGGCAGCGATGATCAAACTTCGATAATCGTTGACTATCGGCTTGTCGCAGCGTCCACGTCTCGCAGCCATACAGTAGAACTGCTCGTACGGTGGCCTGGTACACTCTGCCCTTCAAGCGTAATTCAACATCGCGTCGGCGCCACAGATGCCGTAGCCCGGCGAAAGCATGGCGTGCTCTTGTAATCCATGCTGTGATTTCAGCTTCGATATCGCCCCCAGTGGTGATGCAGCTCCCTAGGTAGGTGAATCTGTCAGTCACTTCCAGTTTATGGTTTTCGATCGTCAAATCAAGTGTTGGGTCTGTCCAATCCTGTAGGAACACTTTGCATTTTGACGGAGAGAAATGTAATCCATATAGCGACAACTGATCAACGAGTAGATCCAAAGCGCTTTGTATGGCGCAAGCATCCTCTCCGAGGAGAGCAATGTCGTCAGCATAGTCCAGATCCATAACTCGTCGACCGGGGAGCAGGTCGATCACACAATTCGCTAGCTGAGCTGTTGCTGCCTGCATGACATCGTCAATCGCAAAGTTGAATAGGAATGGGGAGATCGGACATCCTTGACGAACCCCGCTGGAAATGGTAAACTGCTTGGATAAATCACCATAGGCTTTGACTCTGCTGGTGGTGTGGCAGTACAGCTTCTTGAGCAGGATTACGTACTTCGGTGGGACACCATGGCGAATGAGACAGTTCCAGAGAGCGGTTCTGTTAATGGAATCAAAGGCTGCTCGTATGTCAAGAAAGACTATAATTATTGGACGTGCGTATTGGTAACGTTGCATCAAAATTTGGCGGAGCGTGAAGATTTGATCCACACACCCGCGTCCTCCTCCGAAACCAGCCTGTTCTTCTCGATACTCTGCTTCTCGGTAGCTGTTAAGCCTGATCAGAATGATTGCACGGATGTGCAATCGTACAGTACTTCTGTGCTGTGCGGCTAACATCGTGCTAAATTGATTAGCCATCGGTGGTAAGCTGCATGCTGAAACAGTCTGGAGTCTCACCACCATTTCTATTTTCTTTTTCATATCTGTCTAGGCCTGGGCAAACTGACAGTATCTTAGACGACGTGCAGTCTTTGGCTGTGCGGCATTTTGCCTGGATCAGGCTTGTGCGATCATTCATTCATTCAACCACTGCTAAATCTTAAGCACGATACTGCCATGGTGGAGCAATCAGCTCAGTCATTAACTTTGGTCCAGAAGGTGAAACCAACCTCAGACTCCCATCCAAAAAAGCTCCCCAACACCACGGTGGCCGTGTGGTGAATGGCGTTTCAAACGGTTTTGTTCTTTTAAAAAGCTCCAATGCCAGACCTGAAATCGCAGATGTCATAAGGATGGATTCTGTCCTCCGAACAGTAATGATGATAAGAAGACTAGTCATCCAACTTTTCAAAGCGTCCTCAGTCGAAATCAGTGTACGCTACCTTTAAAGTTTATTTCGAAGCTCGCCGACGATTCATCACCATATGTATAAATCAGAAGCCAGTGGGCCTGCAATTGGATACTGCCTATGACATAACTATAATCTCACATGCCACTTGAGATCTTATCGGAAAACACACCTTATGCCCCACTGAACATTGTGCTCAAGATGTTTCAGGAAATACCCTACAGATAACTGGTGAGCTAAATTGTGACGTCTCCTTCAGCGATACTAAATTCACCGGAACTTCTTATCTGACAGAGCATGTGCAGCTAAACTTACTTGGACTTGATTGCACCTTACCTCTGAATTCTGTGTGCATTAACGTCTCTCTTGCTCATACAGAAAATTCTAAACGATGTTTCACAGATGGCATAAGGTT
>JACCGJ010014388.1:0-14181 GCA_013407085.1 Atriophallophorus winterbourni
CTAGACAGATATGAAAAAGAAAAAAGAACACGAAATGGTAGTGAGACTCCAGCTCACTACCTCTGGCCAATCAATTTAGCACGGTGTTAGCCACAATCTGATCATGACCAGTTCTTTGCAAGTTACATTGTCTTGAATGAATGCAACAAAAGAAAACACGTTGTGCACGACGACAAGAGAGGATCCTAATGGTTGGCACTTTTCATTTTTAAATGATTTTATATATATATATATATATATATATATATATATATATAATGGTAATTAAATCAACTTATGATGTAACATAACAGAATGTGCTGTTCTTCAGAAAAGGATGGTTCTTTATTGTAATGAGCTCAAGCGATCAGGAGAATAGTGAGAAGACAAAGGCCTTGAATGTAGGCTTTATCGAACTTGGAACCAGAGTACAGGCTGTAAAACAAAAAAAGAGTTTAGTGGGGTACAATAACGTATACAAACAAACATACTACATTTTTCCCGGCGGGAAAGAGTAAAGGAATTAGGGGGTTCGGATTTAGGTGGTGATGGCTCTGCTTGACAAGGCTCCATATCAGGCACTACATAGCCGGCGTCTGCATTATTGGAATCGGTCACGTCATTTTCTATCTGCTCAAACAATGTAGGATCAAGTTCAGGTGGGAGAGTTGAGCGATTACCGAAAGGTGCCAAATGTCTCAATGAAACCGTATCCTCTCTTCCATCAGGTAGCCGAACGATGGCATATTGTTGATTACACTCAAGTAGGTCCACTTCCTCCGCGACGGGATCGTATTTAGATGTGCGGTTATATTTTCTCAGTAGGACGGGGCCGGGAGAACTTAGCCAAGTGGGAAGAGATACGCCAGTTGTAGACTTTCGGCAGTACGAGAATATACGTTCATGAGGAGTGGCGTTAGTAGCTGTGCATAATAAGGATCGAATCGAGTGTAATGCTTGCAGGAGAACATCTTTCCAGTGACTGATTGGCAGATTCTTTGATTTTAGTGCAAGCTGAATCGTCCTCCAAAGTGTTCCATTCAGTCGTTCAACCTGTCCATTGCCTTGTGGATTGTAGCTGGTTGTGCGACTCGTTGCTATTCCCTTATCGTGTAGGAAGTTTCAAAGTTCCTGGGACATGAAAGCCGCTCCTCTGTCAGAATGTATATATGCTGGCATGCCGAAAATCGCAAAAAGTTGGGTCAGACAATCGCTCACAACAGATGCAGTCATTTCGGAACATGAGAATGCGAAAGGAAAACGTGAGTACTCGTCAATACATGTCAGAAGATATCTGTTATTAGATTTAGATGGCAGCGGACCTTTGAAGTCAATGCTCAAGCGCTCGAAAGGTTGAGTAGCTTTAACGAGGTTGACGGGAGGAGGATTATAAAACTTCGGTTTGACTTCTGAAAAACTTCGACATTGGTTGACCATTTGTTTCACGTCGGAGACAGAGTAAGGTAAATTTCTTGCCCGAATAAAATGTAACATGCGAGTAATTCCAGGATGGCACAGTGTTTCGTGAAGTTCACGCAATTTATTAATATCACATGACATGGTCGAGCAATGTCTGGAAAGAGCGTCAGCAGCAAGATTTTCATTTCCAGGACGGTAAACCATGTCATAATGGAAATCGGTTAATTCCAGACGCCAACGAAGAATTTTGTCATTCTTTATCTTGCTTTTGTGTTGAATGTCATACATGAACGCGACTGAGCGTTGATCGGTCACCAATTTGAAGTGACTGCCAATCAGATGATGCCGCCATTTCTTGACAGCTTCCACGATAGCATAGGCTTCTTTTTCCACAGCTGGATAATTGCGCTCGGCTGGAGAAAGGGTTCGGGAGAAAAAGGCAACGGGTTTCCCTTGTTGGCTCAAAATGGCCGCAATGGCTACCTCTGAAGCGTCCGTCTCGACAACCAGTGGTACGTTTGGCTCAATAACAGTCAGAGCGGCATTCTCTAATTCCAGCTTTAATGATTCGAATATGTTTAGAATATTTCTTGGAAGTGGCAAAGTTTTGTTATGGATCAGATCATGAACTTTTTCCGAGAATTTTGGTAACCATTGGGAATAATACGCAAATAAGCCGACGATCCGCTGTTGTGACTTTAAATTGTTGGGTGGTTCCAGTTCTCGAAGACATCGAAAACGTTCGGCATCTGGTCGAATAGATCCATTAGAAATTTCATAACCGAGGAGGTTTATTTTGGATGCTGCGAGAGTAGATTTGTCTGGGTTGAGAGTGATTCCGTAGGACTCGACAGCCACCATGAATCTAGATAAATTTTTGTCATGATCGGATGATGTTTTGCCACAGATAGTGACATTGTCTAAATAAGCAAAGGTGTCCCTCAGATTCGCTTCTTTTATCAGTGTATCCATGATTGGAAAACGGCGACACCGTTGGTGACCCCAAAAGGGATTCGACAAAACTGGTACAGATTTCCACAGGCCTCAAATGCAGTATATGTTTTATCAGACGCATGAATCGGGATCTGATGATATGCATTTTTAAGATCCACGGTGCTGAACACACGGTAAGACGCGACTTTTTGCATCAGGTCATCTATACGTGGAAGCGGATAAGCATCGAGTAAAGTGAAGCGATTTATTGTTTGACTATATTCAATTAGTAAACGCTTTTTGTGATTATCGTTGGAAGTAACTAGCACTTGGGATCGCCACGGTGATCGAGAAGGTTCTATGATATTTTCTTTCAAAAGTGAACGAATTTCATTTTGAATAAAAGTCTGATCTTGCGGCGAGTGGCGCCTTGACTTGAAGGCGATTGGTTTGCAATCACGAGTCAAGTGTTCGAAGAGAGAAGGTGGTTCAATCTTCATGGCAGCAAGACCGCAAACGGAAAGTGTAGGTTTTTCTCCGTGAAAAGGAATTTCGACACTTTTATGTTGCCGTAAAAAGTCATGACCGAGTATGATGTCAGCACATAGGTCATCCAGGATAGACAACCTAACATTATGGTGACTATCAGATTGGTAATGCAGTAACACAAAACAGTGTCCTCTAGTTTGACTGGAGAAACTGGTCGAGACCAAAGTTATATCGTGACGCGATGCAAAATTGATACTTTCAACTTTTGAGATACCGAGTGTGAAATAAAACTTTCCGAACTGCCAGTGTCAATTAAAGCTTGGAAAGGAACTCCATTAATGACAAATAAAACGCGCCCGGTTTGAATTTTGTTTCCACGCTGCTAAATTTATCGAAATTCATTAAATTTTTGATTCATCGATTACATTAGCAAAGTGATTCAAAATTCTTGTCTTTGCCTTTACTCTAGCTGCAACAAGAAGGTTTCCAAAGGTATAGAGTGCGACGTGTGCCTGCGTTGGGCTCATCCCAAATGCTGTGGACTGTCGTCAGCACAATTCAAGGTCTATGCGGCCCATCGTTGGCTTACATGGCTATGTGCTGACTGCATGAAGTCCGTGGAAACTTCGGTTGAGGAACGTAAGCGTTCTCCTCCTCGTCCATCTCCGAAACCCAAAACGTTTGCCGAAGTAGCTAGGTCAGGGGTCCCGTCTACCTCCAGCCAGCATACCACTCCTTTGAGAACACAGAAGGCGAAATCATCGCCATCCTCCTGTCCTCCAAAGGCTCCATGGAAAAAAGTTAAAGAAAATAGGGGTGTTCACATTAGCCCGACTAAGGACGTTCGCGCTCTAGCTCGGGAAGTCCACCATTTAGGAAAAGTGGTTGCTGAGCTGCAAGCCAAAAAACAAGTTAGCTCAACACGGGCTAAAAATGTCCTGATTTTAACGCAGGTTGAGCCTTTTATCCGAGAATCAAAGGCTCGTAAGGAAAGCGATCGGAGAAAGGTTATCGACCTACTCCGTGCTTCAGGCATGAGACCGACTACTCCGCTGAAGCGAGTTCACAGGGTCGGGAAATGGAGGGGTGGCCCAAATGACGCATCTACCAGATCGCCGCGGCCAATTGTAGTCGAATTCACAAAGCAATGTGATCGCGACTACTTCCTTTCGAAAGCAGAGAAACTTAACTGCGTCGAGGGAAAATGCATCGTGCAACCTGACACCCCGGCACACCTGAAAACTTCTAGCCCAATTAGAGCTAGAAAGTCAAAGTTAGCTGTTACTCGTAGTTCACCAAATTCGCTCCAGAGTCGAAGCTTAGGAAATGACAACAGTGTGGCGATGACGCTAACACAGGAGAATTATACTCCAACATTGAAGTGCGCCACTGTCGTGCTTCGTCCTTTAGAGGATGAATCGTGGATGAGTTGTAGTGACTCGGACCACGAAGATGAAACTAGATGCCAGGAGTTGTCGTCTGCTTCAAAAACGAATGCTGTATCTCTTGATGAAATTCAGCTTCAAAAAACGCGAAGCAGCCTCGGGCATTACGCAGGCGGAACAAAGAGTCTTCGGTAGCCTAACACCGGGAGTCTGGCACCACATGATCGTGCTCTTCTGTTATACCAAACGTGGTTAGCATTAGAAATAATGGCTGAACTTCCTCTGTAGCGGTTTATGTAAACTGTAAACTATTACATAATGAACATTCGGAGGTTACCCTCCTAACACCTCCCCTTTGAGTTCTTGCCTTGTATGAATGTTGCCTTGGGTCGATTTGCATGTGAGCAACGGGATGCCGGACACGATCAGTCCATCTTCGTGGAGTACAAAGATTTCGTAAATCAGGTGTTTCCGGAGAGGCGGCAACATTTGTAGACGGACGTAGTTCGAATGTGTCGAGGAGAATGTCAAGTGGAACATTGTCTCTAGGACTGTTCATCGTATGCACATTTGAGGGTAATAATTGATTGGCATGCCGAACCCAGACTGAAGACTGAACGTCGACGTCGTAAGTTACATTACCGGAGCGGCGTAGAATACGACCTTTTGTCCATTTCTCAACACCTCCACGATAATCCTTCGCAAGTACGACCTGACCAGGTGTAAACACTCGCTTTTTTGCATTGTGACGACGATTGAATCGTTCTTGCATCGCAGTGTTCCTAGTGATAGTTTTTGGTGCAACCGGGTATATTGCATCAATTTGCAAACGTAACTTTCTGTTCATTAAAGCTTCCGCTGGAGAACAGTTATTCGGAACGTTTGGGTTTGGAGTTGCTCTATAGTTAATCAGGAATGTTTCTATGATTTCTTGTATGGTCTCCTCTCCCCTGAGTTTAGAGATGGCTCGCTTAAATGTGTCAACAAAACGTTCTGCCTGCCCGTTGGATTGCGGGTGATAAGGCGGTGAACGGAAATGTTGTATGTTGTTGAGTTGACAGAACTCGGCAAAAATTGCGGAGGTAAAAGCAGTACCGTTATCTGACACCAAAATGTCTGGAACGCCGAAACGACTGAAAATATGACGAAGTTTCATGATGGTGGCTTCAGATGTTATACGGTCCATGTGAAATATTTCGGGCCATTTGCTGTAGGCATCGACAAGGATTAAGTACTGTTGACCATCTATTGGTCCTGCAAAGTCGATATGCAAACGTGACCAGGGAGATTGAGGTGGAGGCCAAGAAAACAAAACTGATTTGGGTGGAGATTTTGCTGACAATTGACACTTAGAACAATTGCGTACTAAATCTGAAATCTGCTGATCAAATCCAGGCCAATAAACATAACTTCGTGCTAGTGCCTTCATGCGATTAATACCTGGATGTCCGTTATGAAACTGAACCAAAACTTTTCGCTGCAATTGGGCGGGTACAACCACGCGATGAGCAAACAATATACAACCATTGACTTCTGAGAAAGAACAACGGCGTTGGTAAAAAGGCATGAGTTGGGCATCAGGGCACTGTGACGGCCAATTGGTACGGATATGTTCGAGGACTCGTTGAAGTAGTGGATCATGGGCAGTAGCTTCACAAACCATGGCTGAAGTGACTGGAAGCGCACGGATTGATGTAGTGAGCACACTGCTGACTTCTGATTCAAGAGTGATGGAAGCGATAACCGCATCTTCATGTGGTTCAGAATCTGCTGTATGAGCAAGAGAGACGCTATTGCACACAGAATTCAGAGGTAAATTCCACAAATTTAGTTTTTCCATCCAATCGAGACCAAGTAAGTTTAGCTGCACATGCTCTGTCAGATAACAAGTTCCGGTGATTTTTGCATCTCTGAAGGAGACGTCACAATTTAGCTCACCAGATATCTGTAGGGGATTTCCTGAAGCATCTTGAGCAGAATGTTCAGTGGGGCATACGGAAGGTTTTCCGATAAGATCCCAAGTAGCATGTGAGATTATAGTTATGTCAGAGGCAGTATCCAACTGCAGGCGTACTGGCGTCTGATTTATACATACAGTGATGAATCGTCGGCGAGATTCGAAATCAACTTTAAAAGTAGCGTACACTGAGTTAGACTGAGGACGCTTTGAAAATGTAGACTTTTGTAAAATCCGTTTTCGCGGATGACGAATCTTCTTATCATCAGTACTGTTCGGAGGACAGAATCCTTCCTTGTGACCTCTGCGATTGCATGTCTGGCATTGGTGCTTTTTAAATGAACAAAACCGTTTGAAATGCCATTCACCACACGACCAACATGGTGTTGGGGGCTTTTTTGGATGTGAGAATGAGGTTTGTTCCACCTTCTGGACCAAAGTTGATGGCTGAGCTGATTGTTGCACCATCGCAGTATCGTGCTTAAGATTTAGCAGACGTTGACATTCGATGGTTAGATCTTGAACAGTCATATTAGGATTTTGGTCCAATTTGGACAGCAACTGCATACAGATGTCTGAATCATTCTGAGAGGAGAGACCAGCAACAAATATGAGGCATTTGAACTGATCTTCGGTCAGTGATTTCAACTGGAACCTTTCGCACTCTCGGTTGACGATTCCTGCATATGTGACATAGTCGTCGGTAGCTGTCTTGGAAAACTTCAGACAGTTGTATCGAAGATTGAACAATGAAGCTTGGTCGCCGAATATTTCACGGAGCTGAGCTACCGTTTCCTCAAAGGTGAGATCTTTGGGTTGTTTCGGCAAGATAAAATTGGTAAAACGTTCATGTTCAACCGTGCTAAGCTTCCTAACCAGTAAACGTGCTTTCCAGGCTGGATCCTTGCTGGCGTTTGGGTGGGTGGATATATCATATTTGCACAATCTGATACAGATTATGGTGCCGTTAAACAAAACAATTAGATGTACAACCGCGAGGGGTGTTCCAATTCGGTGGAAACAGTTAGAAACGACCACAGTGACAAGGGGAGCGGGGGTCATTTTTTTGTCCCTTTACCACACATCATTTTTTTGAATTTTTTTTTCAATTTTTTGATAAAGTTTTTTGAACAGCATAGAATGTCAGGGAGTAATAGAGATGATGCACTCTTTCCATTGATGTCGGTTCATTGCCATCGTTGCCAATGTGTCGAGCCATACACTCTCTCCTTCTCTTGCACTCCATCCAGGCAAGCGCGCTCGTCCAACCCTAGCTAGACCAGAAGTGAGCCCTTTCAAGCCACTCTTCCATGTTAGTGGCTGACCGCCAGCCACTTTTTTCCAGTCTGTACCAGCTGACGCATAAAGCGCTCGGCGTGGTAACCGTTCGGGTTTCATGCGCAGGACGTGCCCCAACCAGCGGAGACGACGTCGGTTAGTGGCTGTCTGAACGCTAGTGCCGTTGCTTCCTAAGACGCGTCGCCTGACCTCTGAATTGCAAACGTGGTGTTGCCACCGTACGTGAGCAATCCTACGCAAACAACGTTGGTCGAAAACCTCAAGCCTCCTAACATCTTCTGAGCGAACGGTCCAACATTCACTCCCGTATAGCAATACTGTCCTTACCGAGGTGGAATATATCCGCCCTTTAATTCCCAAGCTTAAATCACGTCTCTTCCAGAGGCACTTAAGTTGAGCGAATGCCAGTCTGGCCTTAGCAATTCTGGACGTGATTTCCTTCTCTATCCGACCCCCAGCAACCACCAGACTTCCTAGGTAGTTGAACTGCTCAACATGATCGAGAATCCGATCATTTATGGCAAAATTCGGCAGTTCACCAGACCAGTCCTGAAGGAGCACTTTACTCTTGCTTGGCGAAAAGAACAGCCCGTACTTAGGTGCCTCCATTGCCATCATATCCAAAGCTTGTTGGATAAATGTTGGGTCTTCGCCCAATAAGGCAATATCATCAGCATAGTCCAGGTCCATAATCCGCTCACCTGGAAGGAGCTCAACGCCACCCGTGGAGAAACTACTGAGAGCACTCCGGAGGACGTCCTCGATGGCGAAGTTGAACAAGAACGGGGAGATTGGACAGCCTTGTCTTACACCCGTTGTGGTGCTGAATGGCAATGAAAAGCTATCGTACGCCCTTGCCCTCTCTATCGCGTGAGCGTATAAGTCCCTTAGGATAGCGACGTACTTCGATGGGATTCCATTGCGAAGCAAGCAGTTCCATAGGGCGGATCTGTCAACCGAGTCAAAGGCGGCTCTAATATCTAGAAACACCACAATGGTAGGTCGCTGATACAGGTGACGGTGTTTTAGCAACTGTCGCAGAACGAAGATCTCGTCTACACATCCGGTTGGTACCTTCAATCCTTAAAATTGCAGTTCTATTGTGAGTCGGGTGTGATTATGTCTTCTTTCTTTTTCTTTTGTGCGACTATCTCCTCCTGGATGATGAGTCGGCTTCAATGAAGGTTCTTGGGAATTTGGGTACAAAGCGGCGTCCCCAGCACCACTCGGCGTTTGTTCGAGTCAGCTTCTCTAGCCTTTGCACAACCAAGTGCGACCTGCAAGGCAGCAGGGAGTTGCCAGAAAGAGGTGGTCTACCAGACTCAGTTCCAGGTTTTTCCTCAGGGTTTTCTCCCGAAGCCTTTCCCGCCATCGGGTATCCCACAAGGCAGCGGAGGTTTAAAATCAGGGTTTTCCTTCCCTTAGATGAAATGCCCTCCCAGGCTAACGAGCTACATCTGCCCGAAGCAAACTGGTTTTCAGGCGCCAGTCACTCGCCCTCGACCCTTCTCCTGTTGGTAGAAGCAGTTCCGCCGGGCTCGGGGAGCCACTCGTGCAGGCCAGAAGCTGGACCTGGTTGTCAGAGGCTATTTGAGACGCGTGCCATATGGGAGCATTTTATAAACAGTGGTAGCTTATCCCCACTGCCACCCCCGGCAATGACAACCTTTGGAAACAAAAGGTGTGATTATGTGAGGTCATTAAAGCCCAACTCACGTCCCCCCTGTTCTAACGTCTATTGCATTGTCTGCGCAGCTTCGGGACACTCAGCCACCCCCTGCGGTTAGCACCAAGTTATCGATGTCATCCCTGAGATCAGTCTGTTCAACGCTAGTCGCCTTCATCCATGAATCCTGCCACACAGGAGAAAGCCCATTCGTTTACTACGCAAGTGACAACGACCAAAACACAATCCTGTGTTATATAACCAGATCTCGTTAGTACAAGTCGACGATCGATATTTATTTTAAGCCTTCTTCACGCAGGGCTCATTTGACCGACCTGGACTCATTGAGCATCATCCGATAACGGCTTCCGTTCTGATATAATCCTTTAGTTTAAGCCTGGACAACCTGACAGTATCCTAGCCCACGTGCGGTTTATGAGTGTGCGGTACTTTGCCTACATTCCTGTCAATCTCCTCCTGGAGAATGAGTCGGCTTCGTTGGCATCACGGATTGCAGCCACCCACGCTCGCAGATTGTAAGCCAGGTCCGGTCCCACGTGCGCCATCCGTAAACCGATCGTAGACCAAGCAGCTCCACATCCGATCTCACGGTGGCGAGCCAAGTCTTCACTTGTCCTCCGCGACGACAACGTCATTCTGTGCTGGGTGTCGGCGATAGTGTCACCCTGGTTAGTTCAGTGTCCGAGTATCTCACGATGTGGCCAAACCATCTCAGTCGGTGTTGCCGCAATATCGAACTCAGGCGAGGGATATTAAACCAACGGTTGCTCATCCCATCGAACATTGAGGATGCGTCGGAGACACCGGTGGTCGAAAACCTCTAGTTTCCGCATATCCTCCATCCGCACAGGCTACGTCTCGAATCCATAAGTTAGAACTGGGCGAATCACAGCTCTGTAAACGCGCAGCTTTGTACGTCGGCTGATTTCTCGACGGATAAATAGAACCCAACGCATTCGCAAAAACGCCGTGCACCTCTAGCTGCTTCTATCAACACTACTTCCCGAGCTCACAGTAAGCGCGGCTTACGACTAAATAGTAGCACTGATGACAGCAAAGATATCTTCTACGAAGAACTTTGTACACTGTTACGACGCGCAAAGAGTTCTGATATCATTATTCTTGCTAGGGATATGAATGCTCAGCTTGGTCGCCTAGATGTTATTGAGTCACAGCTCGGTGATGCTCAACGGACAGATAAAGGTGAACGCTTTGTTCACCGTATCCAACGGTGCTAAGTAACTGCAGCGATGGTGTGGAGAAAGCCATTGTCGAGGACCAGCTATTAAGGTGATAGCATCCAACAATTTGAACAAGCCTGCGCTGGTTTAACGGATCGCGTTATCTAGTTAGATCTCAATCGTCCAATGACGTACATGATAGGCTTCCACAGTCTCAATTATTGTTGATAAACACGTCTCTACTTGACCGCATTGACCTCGTCCTACGAAAGACGGCAGTCTTTGCCGTCGGATGTGAACGGAGACCGCAGACTGAATCTAGTCTTACTGTCTCCACCAGCTTGAAACCGGTTGCGGTGTGTGAGCAACACACTTCACTAACGAGACTGGATAGTATTCCACGACATCACGTCCAAACCGCAGTGTAGGATACTCGACCAGTGTATCGGACACCCCAAATTTCCAGGGGAACACCTTCAACGACCGCTGGTTCTACATCCAGATTGCTGATGGTTGGCGATCATCCAACAGATTCACGTACCTCGTAAGACTGCCGGGGGCCTGTGATGATGATGATCAAGAACGAGCTATGGAAAGCTACGCGATAAGCGGCCGTCGCAGTGGCTTTATACTCTTAGTGCAATGGCCTTGTTGTAGACACCTTCTTGGAATGTTTGATTAATCTTATCTGTTGTCAAGTTAAATGTCAAAGAAAGCTTGTTATGATGCGTGACAGTGAAAGCCGAAGGGAAGCTTTCATATCGCTCTACTCGTTCACTCGTTCGAGGTGCAGGCACACCACTTTATTGCGTTTGTGTCCAATGTTGTATAGGTTCAGTAGCTTTTTAGGTCCCACCCTTCCTTGCGTCTTTAGAATTTTTTTACTATACCATGGTTATATTACAGTTGAGCTCTTGATACTTGTTACTGGTGTAATGCTGTCAATGATGATGAATGAGTCTGAACCCATCATCACCCAAGCCTTGTTTTGCTGTTGTTAACCAAATATCAACCCCGGACTGTGCTCTACAATGAAGTGTTAATTTTTCACGTTCACCTGAATGCATGTTATGTTTCCTTTCCCTGCTGTCAGCGGGTCATTGTTCCATGCAGAGTTGTGCAGGTTAGCGTTTGTTGTCCCTCTGATGCTGCTGTTCGTTTTTATTCATTCATCCTGGTGTTCCCCGCTGTTTTGGCTCGTTGATTTTACACCCGTCCAGTACTGCATGTCGTCTCGAAGTTCATCACTTGTGAGTTCGAAACACGCAGCTGATAAAACGGTCAACACTTTGGCCAGGACCCCCTACCGTGTAGTTGCCAAAAAACGCAACACTACCGCTCTCAGTGTAATCTACACAAATGTACCGGAGTCGACAGATGCACTTTATTCAGCAAGACATGCACATGAGCTCATGGAATGGACTAAGCTCTGTACACAGATGGGCTTGACAGCTTTAGTACCTACTTCGGTGTCGCGCTTAACTCGGCATAAAAGCTCCCCACACCTAGACCAGCCGCGCCTATTAAGGGTGACATTGCGAACGAAATCTGACATGGATGAAGTCATCCTCAGTTCTTGTTCCGGTTTAACCTGCCGAGTCCCAGCCGACAAAAGGTCAATCCACTTGTCGAGACCAGTCTAATTCACGTAGTTTAATATTCCTCGGTGTCCCCGAAAATATTGATGCAGCATCAGAATCAAAGCAAAATGATTTGAAGCAATGGTTATACATTGTCGATGCCATTGGGTCTCGTGATTCCATTGTTGTAGACACTTTTCTGAATACCTAGATCCTCAAACTACAAACGCAATGGGCCCAGTCCTCTGGAGATCACTTTTCTAACGACTGACATGGATATCGCTACGAATACCAACTGTAAATCGTACCGGTTTTTCTACCATGAAACTGTCCGAGTTCTGAGTATTAGTTCCGCGACCATCGTAATATACGTTTCGGTGCATTACTAGCAACGCTTGTTTAAATACGGAGGTCTCAGCTCACATTTCCAGATCTGCAGTAGCTTTTCGTCATCTGTGGCGTCAAACAGGTTTGTCTCGCGGTTTTTCTGTACGGATGTGACACCTGGACACTGAGAAATGAAGGTAGCGATGTAGACATCCTTAAAACAAGTTAACGTGCACAGACTTTGCTGGTTAGGTCACGTCTTGCGAATGGGAAATTATCATTTTCCTAACGCGGAATGGCTTCAATACAAGGTTGGCCAGACTTTGACTTGGTTCAAGCAGATTTAAAGGCTTGGACTGTTGAAATAGTTGCAATCGGGGCGACCCGTCTTACTTGTTACTTGTGTGCGACTATCTCCTGGAGGATGAGTCGGCTTCAATGAAAAGTCTTGGGCGGCGTCCCCAGAACCACTCGGCGTTTGTTCGAGTCAGCTTCTCTATCCTTTGCACAACCTACAATACCTACAAGACAGCAGGGAGTTGTCAGAAAGAAGTGGTGTGCACCAACTAACCGTCTACCAGTCACTGTTCCAGGTTTTTTCTCCAGAAGCCTTTCCCACGATCGGGGATCCCGCAAGGCAGCGGAGGTTTAAAATCAGGGTTTTCCTTCCCTTAGATGAAATGCACTCCCAGGCTAACGAGCTCCAACTGTCCGAAGCAAACTGGTTTTCAGGCGCCAGTCACTCGCCCTCGCCCCTTCTCCTGTTGGTAGAAGCAGTTCCGCCGGGCTCGGGGAGCCGCTTTTGCAGGCCAGAGGCTGGACTTGGTTGTCAGAGGCTATTTGAGACGCGCGCCATACGGGAGCATTCTATAAACAGTAGGAGCTTATCCCCACTGCCACCACCGGCTATGACAACCTTTGGACCCACCCGTCTCAAAATCGTGTTGTAGTAAACATCTTCTTGGGATAATTGATTCATCTTGTACGACGACAAGTGAAGTGGCGAGTGTAAAGCTTGTTATGATCGTGACTAAGGGATCTCAGAATCTTCATTGAAGCCGACTCATCCTTCAGAAGGCCTGGGCAACCTGACAGCATCTTAGCCCACGTGCAGTCTCTGACTGTGCGGCACTTTGCCTGGATCAGGCTTGTGCTTTCATACATACATACATAGAAGGAGATAGTCGCAAAAAAGTAAAGTAAAGTATGTAATCGGAGCGACCCCTCTCCCAGGATGTGATATGGCTCAAAATCGTGTTGTTGTAGACATCTTCTTGAGAGGTGTAGGTACCTCATCCCCCAGCGTGTCTGTGCCTAATCTTCTATAAGTTCGGGAGCTTTTTATTCCCCGCAATATTCCACATCTGTTTACGATGTGTAATGCTGCACACGGTGATGTTGAAGATGATTTTGGTCATAACCGCCGCGTTCCACACAACCCCATACATTTCAGCTGGTCGCCGGTCCACGAAATCTCTGTCCACCGATTCCGTTAACGCAGCTCATCCTCCATCCCACCTCATCCTCCGCCTCGACCGCGGCGTTTCAGTCCACCGTGAATGCTACCGCCGTAGTTCCGTTCGCGAATACCGCCACCGACGACCACGCACCAGATGACACGGTGCTCTGGGGTCGCCCGTTGCATTTGCCCAATGGGAACTTGCATTTTCTCGGGGTGGATTCGCATTCGCTCCCCGGACCTTCGACGTTGGTTCGCCGTCTGCTGGGTGATCCGCTCGCGTTGAAAGTAAGTGGATGTTTGTGTGATCCAGGCAAAGTGCCGCACAGTCGAGGACTGCACATGGTCCTTGATATTGTCAGCTTGGCCAGTTCTAGACAGGCATGAGAAAGGCAAATAGCAATGTAGTATGTATGTATGTATGTATGTCCAGCTTCTGGCCTGCACGAGTGGCTCCCCGAGCCCGGCGGAACTGCTTCTACCAAC
>JACCGJ010014389.1:0-19040 GCA_013407085.1 Atriophallophorus winterbourni
AATAACATTGGATTCATCAACCGAAATGAGGATAAGGCAAGGGACAAAATAATTCTTGATTTTTGAGTCTTCGATTAAGAGATGAGATGTTGGCTTCGTGTAAATGAGAACGATTTGCGAAGCATACGGACCTCATGCATTTGGTATGCATTATCGCCTGAAATAATTCTGATTAATCTGTCACATTCACGAAACCGTCAATTGACAATCATATATCGAACTAAATCAGTAGAGACGCAGATCATTTGTGCGATAACCTTAATGACTTTGTCGATCAACAAGAAATGTGTTACCTACCATACTCAAGTGTAAACTGGTAGTATCAACGTGGAACGAACGGTTGTTTCTCACTAAAGTCTCGCTTTTGAAATCGACGCAGATTCCAGTTTTGGGCACACACAGTCTGACAAATATTTTTTGTCAGACGCGAAATGATACCACCAACTGCTCTAACAGATTCATTACAAAATTTGTTTTCTTGAATATTGTTCCCTGATCGTTCTCAGTTATTTTCCAGTATCTTGCAGGATCCATCAACCTTCTGAAACATATATGCGGCGAAATATCATGTTGATTGGTGGGCGAAACTTTGTCTGATTACGTTCTCGGTTGTTCTTCGGTGAGAAAGGGCTGTTTCATAAAGCGATTCTATCTCTGTTCTTGTTTTCAGGATTCCTGGCTGCGTTTCCACAAACACCTTTACCTTCACTAACAAATACGCAGACGACGTAGTTATTGCATATGTAGTACCCAGAAATGGCTATTTGAACCAGCTTCCTGTTGCTTTATATAAAATTACTAACTTGTCTGAAGAAAGATGCCCATCTTTAAATGTTGTAAACTATTCTGAACTTGTGTTGATTTATCTATGTGGTAAACATGGCGAAGCAATTTTCAGAAATCTTACTTTATCTAGAATTTTATCCGCAGATTAGACTACAGGGAAATATATCAAGTAACATGGAGTCATCATATCAGAAAACCTTACTAGGACCATACACCTAACCTCTCTACTCAATGAGGTTCGTACTCATTCTTTTTACGCTTTTCGTTTTCCTTCTCTCGGCATTAAATCTAAGCTGATTTCTCACTACATATAATCTTGTATAATACCACATTTTCTGTACTACTCACCTGCTATTTTCCCTGCACTTCTTTCAAAAGACTTTGCATCAATATCGCTTCACGCACAAGTTCGGTTCCTAATGAAAAAATTAGGGAACTCATCATAAGACATCGTATTTTCATGCGATCGACTGATGATATGATACTTCTCATCCAAGGTTCCGTTCTCGGTCCAGTTCTTTTCTTAGTTCACATCAATGATTTACCTGAGACGCTCTCATGCAAGGTAGTTCTTTTCGTGGATGATGTTAAACTTTGGATGCGAATAAAATCAACTGCAGACTGCGTAAAACTCCAAAGTGATTTAGATGCACTACACGAATGGTCAGTTAGAAATAAACTGCCGTTCAATTTTCAAAAAATGCAAGTTACTGCAAATCGGTAAGCCCTTTCAGTACGAATATCACTTTGGGCAGACGATTTTGAGCTGGACCGAATCGGAGAAGGATCTTGGAGTCTGGATATGTGGCAGACTAAAGAACAGCGTGCATTGTGAGGTCATTTACAAGCGTGCTTCAAAGCTTCTAGGTATGCTTCGACGGATCTTCAGAACCTTTACGCTTGTAACGTTGCCAAGAATCATGAAGACCTACTTAATTCCCACAAACGGCACAACACATCGCAACAGGATTCCTTGTACAAATATAATTCTGATTGACAGGATCTCTCATCGGCAACTAACTCGGCGTGGTTATTTCGGAGACCAGACATACTAAGCAAAGGTTGAAAAAGCTAAAGCTCTCTGCCCACCCCCTTCAACGTAGACCTTCGAAGTGACGTTATAGATTTTACTTACAAATATGGAATACGTCCAGATTCATCCACTCAAACTGTTTGTTCAAATAACCGTTGAACAGGAATTACACGTAGCCCACTAGGCGGGCACTACTAAAATTCCCCATTCCATTACTAAATTGTCGCCGATATTTCTCATTCTGCCAAAAAACGTGTGTGTTTCCTGTGGAAATGCGCTTCCGAAGCATTATCAATCACCATCTCCCGGGTATCCAAACATCACTCGAACCTTGAACAATTATTTGTTACATAACGATTTGACGATGCCTGTGTATTGACTCAGGGTAAGCATATTACTTGACTCCAGTGACATCGTATAATTGATTTTTTATACCTCTTATTAAACGCATATTTACTATGATATGGTAATTGTGAAGTTATGTGCTTTTTGTAACCATAAATTCTTGAATCTTGAATCTTGAATCCGCACCTTGACGTTCCCTTTAAAGTCAAGCTTCCTCAAGGACTCGATCGAAGTACATCATATTGCGTTCCAGAATCTCTTCATATCGAAGATTCTGTTGTTTCATTTGCCTCAAGATACCATTTTTCACAAGGAACTGTGCATCAAACTATTGCAATCAATTCATCTCGTTTATATTGTATCGGTGTATTATGTGATAATTTTCATGTGCAATTTGCACAAAATTGTAATCGTTCATTTATCATTAGTCTTAGAGTGGATTTTTGCACATGTAGCAATACTAATATGTACATCTCTTTTATTTTTCTTCACTTGTACATCTTCGTGCAGATAAAATCGGGAACCCGAACTGTTCGAGATCTCCTGTACGAAAACACCATCTCTGCGGGTATACAAAAGCCACTACAACTCTTGGAATGGTAAAAATAGTCAACTCACTTTTATTTCTTGGTGAAAAATAAACCGTTCCACCATAAATGGTTTGTAAAGCGTTGAGCACACGCACGGATATATTATAATTGCGTTCGCGATTCAACCCCCCTATCCAAACTTCACCGGAAGCGGTATCCTTGAGTGTGTACGTCCAGAACAAAAAGTTTCTTGGGCTTTCGTTAGTAAATTGTGTTTCTGAATTGAGAGAAGTCAGTAGGACATATAACCATATGTCGTACAATTTAAAATGTGAAAGAGGTATTTAATGGTGTTTAATCTGAACACCATCACATTCTGAAAATGTAAGATGTTGCAAATAGGTAAGCCATTAAATTACCAATTTCACTGTAGCAGACGATGTTTAGCTGGGTGGAGTCGGAAAGTGATCTTGGATTCTTGGTTTACGGCAGCCTAAAGAACCCGGTATATTTTGAGATCGTCAACAAGCGTGCTTCTAAGTTTTAAGGTACGGTGCGACGAAATTTCGAAACTTTCTCGCATGTAACGTTGCCAACCATCATGACAGTTTCCTTAATTGCAACCATGGAGCATTTATCGCATGGTCGCACTCCCTGGTTAAAAAAGAATATTCATTTGCTTATCAAAATATACCATTGTGCAAGCAAACTCGTAAGTGGTTTCCGGAAACTAACGTACAAGGAACGATTGCAGAAACTGAGGCTCCCCATCCCCTTCAAAGAAGCCATTTGAGTGATGTGATACTGACATGCAAAATCGTACATACCGCACATCATCATTCAAGATATTTATTCGAATATTGTGAGTAACAACATGCACGCAGCCACACAGCGACACTACAAATTCCCCGTTCCCGTATTAGATGTATTGGCTGTCACTGTCTCTTTCGTTTGAAACACCGTTCCCGAAATTAGTCGTACTCCTTCCAGTGTCGAGGCATTCATCCAAAATTTGGACACGGATTTGTTCCTTAAAGATTTGACGACACCAACGTATTAACTCACAGCAAGTATTCAACTGAATTATGCGTGGTATCACATGATTATATATATTATTTCTTTTGAATGGACGACTATTCACTGTGCTATGGAAATTGTGAAGCTGTGCTCTGTTGTCCCGATAAATTCTAGAATGTTAAAACTAGTGGTTTTGTCTGTGTAAATACCGATAATTTGTCCAAGCTCATGCATGCCATTGCGACTAAAATTGTATTGCGCGTTCCTGTAAATGAAGAGGTTAGATAGACCAATCTGATTCAACATCGACATCAGAATTAATGATTCATCTGTAGTAATTTTACGCAGGCTAATTGACGTTCATTGGTCTCTATATATACAAATATTCAACCGTTTTGCTGACAGGGAAGTTTGCGAAAGTGTATGAGTGGGGCATCTAAGGCAGGGGAAGCCCTATCTCAAACGTACACTACCTTCTGTTTATATCAATTCATAAAAGAGGCTTCGGACTCAAACTCGATTAAACAACCGCAGTCGCGGTCATGTTATGCAGTCCAAAGTTATATTCGACTTCGTCATGCAACAGTATTATTTCCAAATATGTCAAACACAGCTGTTTCCTTTGTTTTATTGGTATCTTGCAAATGATGCACTTGCTGCATGGGCAACAACTAGTTAATGATTTTCAACCGACCTAGCCGCACTAGATAAAACGTCACCTGCAATCTGAAGAAATATGCTGCTCTTGACCGCTAGTAATGGATCACACTGTCAGCGTGTAACTCACATCGTTCATCCGAGTACTGTTCATCTCTGTTACCGCTTAGGGGGAGATCGTTTCTCTCCAATCGAACTGTTTATTCATCCGAAAAGCTGTTGAGTATGAAACCCTCCTGCGCTTGTGATGTACATCCATAGTTGACATCGAACGAAAGAGGCCCAAATTTCTAACGGTACCTACATCATATCTCGTACAAGCAGCTACACGGTTCTCCATGCGTTTTTTTGGTATTGCATGATGGAAATTTCAGCCAAATTGCTGTTTAACATAAAAATCTAAGTAATCGTTAAATATGCAGAAGCAAAATCGGTTGACCATGTTTACCGATCAAAGCACAAACCTTCAGCGTAGTAAACTGAACAGTTGAACATAAGTTTGACCACATCCAATCATTAATCGCTTACCTTCGTAAACATCCACGTGAACTACACAATTATTATCGATATTCATCGTCTCACGATCCCACCATATTTTCAAAAAATTATTTTCGGCGATTGCCATCTGTAAGCCTGGAATTTTCTTGGTAGTTTTGATGTAGATTTGGCTTAAAAAAATATAACCAGAATTGGGTTGCTGCTTTATATCGTTCAATTATAATTTTGTTGTTAACGGTGGAACGGATGACGAGGCTTCGCAACGGACTACATTCATAAACTTATACGCAGTGATAAATTCAAATAACCCAATTAGTAATGAAAGATCGTAAGATACATATGAAAATACCACCGAAATGCGAGAGAACACTATTACGGAATTCGAAATGTAGATTTAGAAGTACGTTCCAGATAAGTGTTTGCTTGTTTGATGAAACATACTTTAGACTCCATAAATCCAGTTTAACACTCCTGAGTCTATCGCAAATGAAATCGATGAATGAAAAATAAACCCGCAATTTGTTGCTTAGTTTATCAGCTGAAAGATTATGTTATGCATGACAGCTCGATACTGTCATAGTGATCAGTTTAATTTTGCGTTCGGCTTGCCTGTAAAGGTAGTCCAAATGAATGTTCATAACTCGTGAGGGCAAATTCGGATAGCTGGCTCTTAAAATTATTAATCAACGTCAAATTAATATACAACTTTAAATTAGAATTTCAGTCAAAAACTTGTCGCTCCATTTGGACTTGACGTTCAATCATTTATAGTTATTCGATTTAAGTTAGTCATGAAAATGGACGTTTCAATATGTTCTCAACACATTTGTGACATAATAATAAAATATTTCGCATGCATATAATCCACTTTTTACCTAGATGGTCCAGCGTATTTGACGTTCAATATTTGTAGCCAAATTTTAATGTAGGTATCTTCCGGTAATTCCTTAAGTATCGTATAGTAATATCCATTTGAAAATGCAACAAGACTTCCGACCGGCGTGTTCCAGCTATTCTGACTGCTGTTATTTTCAATTTCTGGGCAGTTCGAATGCGTAATTTTAGAATTGATTTCCTCGGGCCAGTTATTCACAATATAATCCACCTGAAATGATCTTTTTTAAGCTTATGCATTCTTCACGAAAAAATACGATCGTTCTTCATGAATCACTTACATGCTGCACATTTTGACAAGTGGGAATGTTCACCGCTTCCGCACACCACGAAATGCGAAATCCCCTGTAATGACCGTGAATTTCTGTCGCCAAGGTCACGCTATTTGGTTCAGCCCATTTCAGGGTCACCTGAGTGGAGCTTATTATTATCGGGCCTATTGTCGGAACATCTTCTCCGGAGTATTCTTTATTTATTGATTTCCGGCCACCCCATGAATTCAATGCATATACTGCAACCTATAATGAAAATTTGTATGAGGTATAAAAATAAGAGTAACTTATGCAGTGTATTCAATTCAATTCAATTCAATTCAATTTTAATGGTCTAAAAAACATATAGCTTTACAAAAAACCACAGAATAATATGACAACAACGAATAATATAACAAGCAAAAAAAGGGATTAGATTGCTTACTGAGCAGTTCAAGAATCAAGTAAATATCCAAAGGGCAGAAATTGTTTTCGATCGGTGGGATAACAAATGTAGGTGTATGGTGTTAAGGTGTATAGTTTTCTTCGATGCACGGGTTTAGGGTCAAGTAGGCATCAACGCTTCTCTTGAAACTTTGCTGGTTTGGTGAGTTTACAACATTATCTGGCAGATTGTTCCAAGTAAAACAAACTCGCACGGCAAAAAAATGTCGTCTGCAGTTGAGTCTCGAGTGAGGGACAGTTAGAGTAAATGTGTGAGCTGTTGTATTATGCGAGCGCCGTAGATTCAATAAGCATTGTAGAGGGTGATTTTTGGTTTTCAAATTATTGTAAACCAGAATCAAATCCCCTCGGATACGACGACGTAGATAATGAAATATATTTAGCGTTTTGATTCGCTAATTGTAGGGTTTCCGGCTGAGTCCAGCGACAAGTTTGGTAGCTCGATGATATATTCGTTGCAAAGTCTCAACATTTTTTTTAAGACATGGCGACCATGCTTGAACCGCATATTCCATCATGGGCCTGATGTACGTATTTATAATACAGGGAATTCTCTGTTTTGAGAACCTACCGAAAATTCTCTTTAGGAGTGACAATTTCTGTGACGTTTTGCGATAGACGTAGTTGCAGTGGTTCGACATACCTAGGGTGTTGCTTATTAACACACCCAAGTCCCTTTGTTCCATGGTCCACGAGAGGCTGTGTGTTCCAAGAAAATACTGGTACTCCACATATTTGCTAATGCTTAACATGTGACACTTTTGCAAATTGAAAAATATGCGATTTTTTAGGGACCAAGACTGGAGGTTGTCCAGATCCTTCTGGAGCAGTTCGCAGTCTTACGAGTTACTTATCTTCGACCACACTTTTATATCGTCCGCGAACAGTACGATCTTGCATTTGATGAGAGCTGGTATGTCATTAACATAAAGCGCAAAAATTATAGGTCCAAGGACGGATCCCTGAGGCACTCCACTTGTCACGGCTACCGACTTCGATAGAGCACCGTCCACAGAGACTTGAACAAGCCGATCAGTCAGGTAATTTTCTAACCATGCTAACAGACTGCCAGTGATACCACAACGTTCCAGCTTCTGCAAGAGAATACTGTGGTTTACACTGTCAAATGCTTTCGACATATCGAGGTAACATACATGGATAGTATCCCCAGCATCCACTGCTCGAGTCCAGTCGTCAAGGGTGAGGAGAAGGTTAGTAAGGCAGGAGTATCCCCTTCTAAAACCGTGTTGCGCTCCCGAAAATAGCTTATTTTCCTCAAGGTATTTGCTCAGTTTGTTTGCCACGATCCTTTCGAGTACCTTGGATACGGCGGACAACAAAGTAACAGGTCTGTAATTTGCGGGCTCCGAACGCACCCCACCTTTGAAAATCGGGGAGATTATACCAGATTTCCATTCAGTCGGTATGACACTTTGCGACAACGATTCGCAGAATAACTGAGTTAGAGGTCCGCATAGAGATTGTGCACAATGCTTGAGTATATTCGGGGTAATTTTATCACAACCAGGGGATTTTCTGTGATTAAACGATAGTAGAGTTCCCAGCACCTCTTCTTTGTTGATGGTTATTGTGTCCAATGGTAGAGGATGCGTTATTTCTGGATCCATTTGTATATCCACACTTTCCTTTGGACAAAATACTGTAGCATAATAATTTACTAAAGCATCCGCGGTGTCAGCTGCATTTGTGGTCATTCCAGTGGGTGTCCGCAAGGCCGCAACTCCTGGTTTCACTGAACACTGCTTGTTCACAATCTGGTAAAGAAGCTTGGGATTCCGTTCCATTTTAGACATTATGACAGCTTGATACTGTATTTTGTCTACAGCAATAAGTTTACTGACCTGGTTTCTTAGTTTTTTAAAGGTCTCCCTTGTGGCATCGGTGGTTAACCGGCGATGGTTTCTCCAAGCCATATTTCGCAATTTAATCCATTTCCGAGTGCGACTGCGGATTTTAAATTCGAATGCCTTTCCACACTGTTTTCGTACGAATGCTGAGTTTGAGTTGATTTCACGGTTTAGCCTGGTCAAAATGCTACACCACTGCTCTTTTACTCCTATGCCTTCAATTTGCCAATCGTTAATCAAACTTAGGGCGTTTGATAATTTACATAGGCATACCTTTCTGATGAATTTTGTTCTATCGTTTGTTCGCTCTGCTCGACATAGGTAGTCAAAATTCAAGACCAAATGGTCGCTCAAACCTAACGGACAATCGTATGTAATGTTTTCGACGGAGTCCTCTTCAGTTGTCAAGATAAGATCTAGCATTGAAGGCATATCTCTCCCTCTGTATCTTGTATTGCTTTCAACGTGATTATACAAAGGAATTTCGTCAAACAGCTGCTGGAAGATGGCAGCAGTGGAGGTGTGAGAAATTTTGTTCGTCTTCAGCAAGTTAGGCAGATTAAAGTCTCCCATGATCAAGATTCTGGTATGATATCTCGAGGCAATCAAGCGTAGCTTGTCGACTAGATTCGTATTATAAACTTTCGGGGCTGCTGGTGGACGATATATTACGCCGATTATGCATTCATCGCCTGTAGTCCTTGTCAGCAAACACCATAGCGTATCCTGAAGCACCAAGTCGGAATCCGTCAGTTCTTTGCTCTTGAGTCTCTGATCATAATAGAGTGCCACACCTCCTCCACGTGACGCACGGTCTCGGCGGAGCAGTGACATGCCAGTAATCTCTAACTCACTATCGTGGATTTCCGGGCTCAGCCAAGTTTCAGTAATGGCAATTAGCTGAGGTCGTTTAGTCTCAAACCGATCGAGAAGTTCGGCAAATTTGTTAATCAAGCATTGGGCATTTGTATAGAGGCATCCAAGAACAGTTTTGGTAAGCAAAGATGGATGGTGTCGTGTGATGGCATAATATGAGACAACCGTCATTGTCACGCCGACTCTGGAAGAGTCGGCATTGTTCTGTTTTTTGACAAGTTAAGTAGCATATCGGTCGTTTCAGGTTGAGAGGCGCAAATCGAGTCCTCTTTTGGCCAAAAAAATTTCTCAATCTGGCTTCAGTCCACTCTCGGGAGTCATTTGGGGTGGCTTTGCGTTCGATTGCTGATTTTGTGTCCCAGCTGAAGATTCATTTCTTGGTTCAGTTGATAGGGCTTCATCAATCCTGACAGTATTTAATGCAGAATGGGCTGCATTTATATCAGTGTTTATGTAATCGCTAAGGATTACACCTTTTGGGATTTTGTGTTTCCAGCTTTTCCAGTTGGAACGTACAGTATCAACCATAGTACTAATTAGGAAGTTTATTTTTAATGGACGTGGCCCATTACCTTTGTATTTTGCTGAGGAAGGCAGTCTAAAAGTATCCACGACAACGGCCTTTTCGACGAAAATGGTATCAGCCAGAAAACTCCATTGCCTGTAGTCATGCTCAGCTCGCTCGTTAGCCTCAGGATTGTCTACCAGTTCTGGAACTCCGAGGATGATGAGATTGCGATTAGATGTCTTTCGTTTGTCGTATGTATTGTTCCTCCTTTCGGACCATGGAATATCAACATGAATACGAATATTCAGTGAATTGTTAGACCCAAGTAGGTAAGAATTTAGTAGTACGTTTTCCAGGTCACGCTCATTTTCTAAGTTAACCCTCAACAGTCTGGGTTTATCCTGATGAGATGAATCACGCCGTCTGGTTAAATGAGTCAATGCTAACGGCACTACAGTTCCAAGTTTCATAAGTTCACAAGTTCCTTCCATTTTTCTTGATCATGCATTAGACGGTCTTTGAAGAGAGTGCATTCAGGCTCAGGAACGTCTGTACAAATGACACTCAAAGAGTGTGCCTTACGATTGGTGGAGATGTTATTTCGTTTCACCAAAGCATTATCTGTTTTGGGATCAGTTGGTTGTTTAACGGCTCGCTTTTTATTCTCGGATTTTGTTGAATTTGTTTCAGACCTTTCCAAGGCACGCGGATCATGGGAACGGCTCAGTTGTTCTGAATTGCTAGGTCGAATGTACGTATGTTCATCATCGCATTTTTTGCCTTCCTGCTTACTTAGAAACGGAGATGAAACACGATCTCCACACTTAAGTCTTGGCTTCAGTTTGCTAATTAATAAGACATTTAACAAACCTTCAATTCTCTGTATGCGGTCCTCTAAATTCAACACCCCCATATTAGTTTCAGTTTGTGAGCTCGCAGTCTTCTTTGTACAGTTTCTAGGTTCAATTCTGCATACATGACAAATATAGCATACTCCTGGCATTTCATCTTTATTGATAATTGCAATAACGTCAGCAGTCAGGGTAACATCACACTTCATATGAACTTTATCGTGACAAATAAAACAACTAGCGTGTCGGGCATTGTGACTTACCGCCTTTCGACAAATTTTGCACACGTGACCGCCTTCACTGGGCTTCGCTCGTAAGATCATGACGCCGGGGTGAAAAGATTTATCGATCGATCTGTGTGGTAAACGGGTGTGCGCGCGTTGGCACGTATGAAACGAAGTCGGGTCCGAAGCGGATTTAAGGTTGTTGGAAGTGGGTGAGTGAATAATCTCGCCACAGGAAAGGTGGGTAACGAAATTCGTCGTAGCTCCTTCAGATTGGATCCGATTTTCCGGTCCAATGTGTCAAGCGAAGTGGGAAAGCAAGCTCTTTCGAATGGTGGCAAACTCAATCCAATATTCAGTGTTGCACACAAACTTGCCCGAGTAGGTCTAGTTTGGTTCAAAATGTAGAAAAATGATTTTTCTAAGATTGCTTGTTCTGCCTCCGAAAATGGTATGAACACAATGCTTGTGTTAAGAGGAGTCCAAAAAGGTAAACATTAACCAGATAGGACGAGATGGGAAAGAAGTAGATCCAAAAACGCAAGAGCACAGAATAAAGCGACCGCACAGCACAGTATTTGAAGTGCGCTATCAGAAGATATGAGCATGATCAATCTTTTAACATTTCGTATAAACGATTATATCTCGAATTGCCTCAATCCCATGAACAGTTAATATACTTTCGAACTTTGTTTGCAAAATTCCAGGGAAATCATCAGAGATCAATAAAATGGGAAATAATGCAATAAATCACGGGGACAACGAGTAGATGCTATCGAATTCCCAATAAGTAAACACTCACATGGTCACTCTACTGGGGTAGCATGTAAGTATCGCATAATACAATTGAAAAAGCTGCAAGAGTAGACCACCTTAAATTAAGTGGTTATGCTCGTGAGATATCTTTTTTAATCACAAATCACACTAAGATTTTGAGATTATTAAGATCGATTACTTTCTCACAACAATTATAATGAAAATAATATTGATATCAAATTGCGCTTGTATGCCTCCGTTTGTATAGGCTGTCATGTCCGACCTGTTAAATCACATATTTGCACAATTTTGCATTTGGCTTGAAAAAATTCTCATTTGTTTGGCACGAGATTGTAGAGGTTGGTCGTGCCATCCTAAGCCAACGTCGGCTCATAAGGGCAACTAACTTACCATTTCTCCACTGTTTTAAGGCATGCGGATATATACCTGATGCAACAAGCAAGTGGTCCTGGGGTGTGTGGTGGAAATGTATGTAAATGAGAAAATTGATATGAATTCAAAAAATCAAGTTTTTTTAAATGAATCTGAAATATTAACAACTTTCTTGATTCGTCCAATTCTCTTTATGTCATAAAGGATTGACTACCTTGTATTTTTTGAACGGAAGTACATTGTAAGGCACTTTGTAAACACCGTGATTACTGAGTTTGGTTTGGGTAGCTGAGGAGAACTCCACCATACTCTCAGATCCTGGAAGCTCCACAGTGAGTGAGCTGATCGTTGCGCAATTCAAACATTCGACTTCAACAAAATAGTGGAAGTTGGGTCCGTTTTGCAAAATTCCAGGTATTGGCTATTTGAAGTGAAAATGGGAAATCAGGGTTTAGGTACAAAGGGAAGTTTTCGATGGTTTGTTAATAAGTGCATTTCGTAAAACAAATTTATGTTTGCAAGTGATTGTCTAATCGGTTTCTTAAAACGACAAACGATGTTCCACAACAGAATCACAGAGGAATTCTCTCTCAAGCGTTCAAGACGCCTGTGTCTTATTTCGATGTCCGGTAATCCATCTAGTGTGCTGAACGATAAAAGATGTCTTTTGAGTCCACCGATGTTAGGTGTAGTTTCTTAATTTATTTTATTATTTTAACGTTCAAAATGGTTTTACGAACGACATACAACATTTGTGTAGTGAGATTTGCTATCGCATGCTCTACTCAAAAAACCTTTGTGCAATACTGCTGATAATATTAGAAAAATTGGGTGCTAGACAAAATGGAAGCGATTGAAAACGTCATATTTTTTATTCTGTTAGGTCACAATTATAAATACATGCTAGCAATTTCCATTTACAAATGGCTTCCAGCACTGTTTCTCAGCACTTGCAATTCACCTACTGTTACCAATAGATTTTGAAGTTTACCTAGTATTTTTCTGAATAGTTTATTTTTCTAAGCTGCACAAACGAACGTTCCCTAAATCGGCGTTTGGAAAAATGGAATACACGAATCAGATATGCCATTGAATAGCAGCTGTGTCTGGAGTAAACTCAAAATTACGAGCGGAGTGCCCCAGGGTTCGGTCCTCGGACCGATTTTGTTTTTGATCTACGCAAACGACATTCCCGAGCGTGTTAAATGCAAGATTATGTTATTTGCAGACGATATAAAGCTTTGGAGAAGCATACATACCAATGATGACTGTGAAACTTTGCAGAAGGATCTAAACACATTGCACGATTGGTCTTTGAGAAACAAACTACCATTCAACTCCCAAAAGTGCAAAGCGTTAAACATTGGAAAGACTGTTAATTACAACTACACTCTTGGGTCCCACCAACTCGTCTGGACAACTGAAGAGAAGGATTTGGGTGTTTGGACCAGTTCAAGTCTGAAGACTTCACTGCAGTGCAAAGCGGCATACAAAAAGGCGTCACAAGTATTGGCGTTATTGAGACCAATTTTCGGCAGATTCTCCAATCAGTCGGTGCCCCGTATCATGAACACCTATCTGAGACCAGCGATGGAGTACGCTGTTCAGGCTTGGTCACCCTGGATTCAGAAAGACATCAATCTTCTGCAGCGTATTTACCACCGAACCACAAAGCTTGTACCCGGACTAGCTGCAAACCATATGAAGAACGTTTGAGGAGTCTCAATCTTTTCGACTTTCGCTGTCGTCGACTAAGAGGTGACCTCATACTGATGTACAACATTATGCACGTCCCTAACCATCCCTTGTTCAAACTTTTCACACGCTCGCCACCCCGTGCCAGTCGGAAACATGAACTTTTAGTGCTTATTCCCACTTCAAGACTGAACTGTCGAAGATATTCGTATGCTGTACGTGTAAGTTTCACATGGAACACCCTCCCCTCCACTGTTACACACTCAGCCAACCTGGATATTTTTAAAGCTAATTTGGACAAACACTTGAGAAACAACCCAAACTTTGATACGATTTACACTGCATGAGTTTTCCTGTTCTTCTTTTTTATTGTATATACCTCATAACTCCATCCTATGGTTATTGTTAAGCTAAATGCTTTTTAGACCATTACAACTTTGAATCACTTTGAATCACTTTGAATCACTGCAGTAGAATATCGCAAAGAATTTTCCCGAGATGCTGTGATAAACACAATGAAGTCATTTTTCATTAGCGAAAAACTGTTGGCGCACTCGAAAATTATTTTATACAAAAATACCGTCTTGCGAGATCTCTTGAATTACCTCGCAATAAATCTCATTCAAATCCCGGCAATAATTTCATCTCATGTTTAGCTATCCCATTCACACAACATAATCCGACCGAGCACTCACCACAGTCTAATCTTTGTAGCGATCACACGATTTCTTTATCAACATCCATGCAATGTTTTTATTTCTGTGGTTATAACCAACATCCTCGTTCCAAATATCCTGCACGAAAGTTAGTGTGGAATCTTAGTGTCAAAAGAGGTGACTGTCAGTGCTATTAATGATAGTAAGATTGTCAGCGCCGCTAAGCACATCTGTCTCTTGGGCAACAAGGATTCCAAGGATGTGGTTAGACCTGATCCAAATAGTATGGAATATGTTCACTGGCCACTGCTCCACAAAACGCTAATGAATTGCAACCCGTCATTTCAATCTTCGCTTACTACACCCATTAGATACCTAAGATTTCTGACAAAACAAATAAACTTTTTAAAATCAAAACATACCCTCTTGCTGAAATCGTCCAGACGTCCAGTGAACCTGAAATTGCCATGCTTATTATGATAGAGTATAACGAAGAGATGCTTCAAATGTTGCAATTGCCGGTTTTATCAGCTAAAAACATAACCCCGTTGACATTCGATTTATGACACCCTATCCTAGCGAAACAAACTCGCCTGTAGAAAAAAAGCATAAGCCAGCGTTGAATCCAACGGACAATTTAAGCACCATCTACTCTAAAACCATTTAAACTGGTCACTGACATGCGATTATTTACCTTCATGTACAGTGGGAGCCGAAAGTGTTAAATGAAAAACGAAAAGATAGAGCGCCTGGGAATCGCGCTTTTTAATAACATGTAAGATGTTGTTTATTGACTTAGAAAGGTAAAACATGTTTCAGACACTCTATTACACGCCTGTGCGTCTATTCCCAACTGTAAACGATGGAGTGAGCAGCACAACTCACCTTGCCATCCAGGAGTTTCCCCAAATGTTTTATTATGACTGATGCAAAAATACACTTTATTCTGTGGACGACATAAAACGAGTTATTACCAATAGCAGAATATGGGCCGAACCCAAGCCAAGGTTTTTCAAGTCTTCCCGTACCATTATTAAAGCAACACTTCGTTTTGAGCGTTTAAGTATAAGTTTCAAATTCTCAAATACGCTATCCGCTAAAATTATTAGACGAATTCCCTCTATTCCGTTTTGCCTTGTGCGATATTTCATCAGCAAATTTGACTGGCTTCCTCACACAAGTTTTTACTTTGTTCGGCTTGCCTGCCTATATCCAATCTGACAGGGGTTCTTCCTTCCTGTCTTTCGACATTAAAATCGTTTTGACTGAGAAACGAATCACCTTGAGTCACACAGCAACTTATAATCTACAATGCAAGGGCCAGGTCAAACGTTTTATTGCCATACTTTGAAAAACAATCAGCCTTGCTTTAAAAACCCAATCTAACGAAAACTCGTTGGGATACTCTTTTATCCGATGCTCTACACAGCCTCCCGTCGTTGCTGTGCACATATACCAACCACATATCTAATAAACTCAACATTATGTTCTGGGACTTGTCTGCCTTTTTAGCTAATTGCGACGGGTTCAGTCTTTCTGCAAATATGCAATCGGTTATCTAATTATCAACCATCGATGGAAAAATGGGAACTTCTTAGCTCTAACCTAGATTACGTTCGTATGGCTCATCAACATGACAGATCGGAAACTTTATCGCTACCACGTTTACCCCAAGAAAATCTTTGTGATCATCATGACTTTGATACGAACATCCTACAAAGGACATCGAATGAAACACAGAAAGACCGCAACAATGCTTCGCAATTAGTTGAGATGTTGCCAACGTCATCGAATTTAATCATTACACATGTTTCACCGGAACTACTAGAAAAACGGCAACGTGTTCGCCCATGCGGTCTGAGAAGCCGAGACATATATATTTTGACCTGAACATTACTTTATTCGCGCAAGCTGCTTCAGAACAACCTCAGGGTGAATAACATGATTTATACCCGTTTGTGCTGTACTTCTATTCCATACACTTAGCAAAATTTTCATATGTACATTACAGCACAAGTACTCTCGCCCTGGATAAGTAAAGTGTTACTTATTATATACAAAGGCGACTTTCTTTGAAACTCAATTCGGAGCATATTCAACAAAGTAAAATATATTTCCTTAAAAACATTGCTCTGCGCGTTTTGTGTGGATAATTATTTTGGACACTACATTTTTAATCACCGTGTGGTTCATTTCTCTGTGCGTTTTTACTGTAACATATTTCTGTTATATTTTTACACTTATCCACAACATAATTACTAAGCCTCATTCCGTTTTTTCAGTCATACCTCCCATATATTTTGTAATTTTGCCATGTTGTCGTTCTTACCCACTGACATGTCTAATTCGCAAGGGAACGTTATCCATTGCAACACCATAGATTTGGACCCTGATAACCCACACATCTGGTTCATGCAGATAGTAGGCATGTTTCGTTCTCGAGGAATTTCAAAACGCGATGCCGTTTTATCTCTTAAAACCGCATTTACCATTATATATTTTCATAGAGGTACTAGACGTTCTCGATTCGATGCCTTCCCATTCACTCGATGACACGTTGAAGTCTGCCGTGCTTAAGGTGCACTATCATGTTTGACGAAGGTGGGATGAGTTACATTTTTGCTTATGTAGTAAATAAGAATCGAATACCGTCACAGATATGATGTCACAAGCGTTCTCTCATGGCTGAATCGATTGCCATTCAGCATCAATGCCTTTCTTGCCACGTAATTCTACAAAGTTGTCTTGACACTTTGGCTAAAATAACAGATAAATTAATGAACAATTTGGCAAAACTTGTGTTAAGGAGCTTTAAAAAGGAAGCCATAACTTCAAGTTTGAAGCCACCATAGCCATTTTGACTAAGGAGTTCTCATCCTGGCATCTCAAGATTTCTAACATGAAACGGCCATAAAAGCCCCAATTAAGACCTCAGAGTTGATCTCGAAGCAAAAGTCGTTCTCGTCCTCGCGATGCTAATCGTCTTTTCTTGGTAATGCTGTTTATAATTGTCATCCAGGTTTTAAGCAACCGTATGCTGGCACAGCCACCGAGTCGGGAAACAGAAAAGCCAGTCAATAATGGCGACAAATGCAACTAGCAAACACGCTGGTTGCCTGATATCAAACTAGATGCGTCGAATAAATTTAACCATTTAGTAGACGCCAGCGCTGAAGTTAGTATTATGTCACTTAGTTTCAAAGACGTGAACTATGTCTACCAGGCATCAGACTTCATGATGCTAATGTATGAAAAATCTGGACAAAAAGCTACAAACTTCTTAAATTTGATGTCCGAATCAGATGTGCAATTCCCTTAGTTTTTCTTGACAGCCGATGTTCAAAAGCTTATAATTGGTATTGATTTCATTATGAACCCCGACGAATACACGGCAATACCCCATCACTCAACGTATCTGGAAACATATGTTTCATCAGCTAAAATGGTCTGCGCTTTTTCGTTTCGAATAATTATACACATATCGATATTTTGTGTGAATTTCCTAATTTACTGCGCTTAATATCATGTATTAGGAGACCCACGTGTAAATGACGAAACTTTTGCGTAAATTTCCTTTTTATTTTCCGTTTAAAAATGTTATTCTTCTTAAATCTTAACAGTTTATATTTTTCATTGATTTTGTGTATACATTTTCCTTATCTACTTGTACACCTCCTTTTGTTTCAATTCATTGTTTATGACATTGTCGGTCATTGTTGCTGAATTCGGTTGCCATTTTGGGCTCCAGTATTTTGCTTTATTTTGGACACCAATTTGAGTTTCATTTTTGTTTGTCACGGAATATTTGGACGACAATTTGGTAACTCGAAACTTTCTTTTTTTATATCAGGTTCTCGTTGGTTGAATTCTGGATTATTTGGCAACATTGTTTGCTGTAACGTTCCTATACAATTGAGGTTTTATATTTATTCTTGTTGTAATTGTTATAAATTAGATTACCGTAGAATATCCGAACTGCTGTTTCGAATTTGTCGAAATAAAAACGGTTGGTCTACGAGTTAACCAACGACTTTGATAGATGCTATGCTCAGCATCACATAGTTAATGAAAGCCTTCTTGTTTATGCTAAATATTGCAGATTACCACTTGAAAATATAAAAGTGGTAAAACGTGGATACAAAGATAAGGCTGTAATGTGTATAATCAGACCGTCTACTGATCCGTATGCGTCGCCCATATAGTGCTTGCCAAGAAAACGGATTGGTGACTTCACAGAGGTTATCGTGCATTGAATTGCGGTACACAACCTCAACAATATCCTTTTTCGCACGTTCATAATTTTTTTATAATTTCGCCTTGACTGAAAATCAGTTTTCTCCAAATTAAACCTCGTAAATGCATACCACAAGATCAATATGGTCCCAAACGTTATTGCTACGTCTGCTGTAATAGCACCATTCTGTGTTTTCGAATTTCTTCGCTTGCCATTTGGTTTGCGTGATGCAGCACTGTTTATTAAACGGTTCGTGGATCATGTTCTTCTTTGTCTGGGTTTCGTCTAAGTGTATATTAAGGACGTATTAGTTAGTAATTCATCACAAGATGAGCACATGCGACACCTTCGTGAGATCTTTCGACGATTCACCATAAACGGCGTTACAATCGATACCCATAATTGCGTTCCGGCCAGCCGACTATTGATTATTCTCTGTAGGATGAATAATAATAATAATATTAATATTATTATTATTAATAATAATAATGATAATAATAATA
>JACCGJ010014390.1:0-18091 GCA_013407085.1 Atriophallophorus winterbourni
TGAATGATATTGAGATTAATTCAGCGATTATACGAAGACACTTGTGTCGACTGAACCCTAGGAAATCTCCTGGAGCCGATGGAATAACACCAGCACTACTAACATCCTGTGACCAGCAGCTGTGTGAACCACTATGCCAATTGTTCCAACATTCCCTAACCGAAGGAGTGGTGCCAACAGAGTGGAAGACAGGAGTAATTTCACCAATTTATAAGGGTGGTAGCCGTTCAGATCCCGCGAACTACCGTCCTGTCACCCTACTCCCCGTGATATCCAAAGTGATGGAGCACATAGTGACGGAAAATATAGTTCATCACTTGGAATCACAAAATATACTATCTGTCGCCCAGCATGGGTTTCGTAAAGCTCGCTCCTGCTTGACAAACTTGCTGACGGTATTAAACGATTGGACCCAAACGGTTGACGCAGGAGACAGTGTGCACGCGTGCTATCTGGATATGTCGAAAGCTTTCGACAGAGTTGATCACTTTCTGTTGCTACGGAAGCTGAAACAGATTGGTATTGACGGGCAGCTACTCGTGTGGTTCGAAAGCTACCTCAATGGGCGCAAGGCAACCGTTCGAGTTAACGGGGTACAATCACGAGCCATTAATACCTCCAGTGGTGTACCGCAAGGTTCCGTTCTCGGTCCAGTGCTTTTCTTAGTTTACATCAATGATTTACCTGAGACGCTCTCATGCAAGGTAGTTCTTTTGCGGATGATGTTAAACTTTGGATGCGAATAAAATCAACTGCAGACTGCGTAAAACTGCAAAGTGATTTAGATGCACTACACGAATGGTCAGTTAGAAATAAACTGCCGTTCAATTTTCAAAAATGCAAGTTACTGCAAATCGGTAAGCCCTTTTAGTACGAATATCACTTTGGGCAGACGATTTTTAGCTGGACCGAATCGGAGAAGGATCTTGGAGTCTGGATATGTGGCAGCCTAAAGAACAGCGTGCATTGTGAGGTCATTTACAAGCGTGCTTCAAAGCTTCTAGGTATGCTTCGACGGATCTTCAGAACCTTTACGCCTGTAACGTTGCCAAGAATCATGAAAACCTACTTAATTCCCACAATGGAACACGCATCGCAAGCATGGACTCCGTGGATGAAAAAAGATATATTCTTGCTTGACAGGATATATCATCGTGCAACTAAACTCGGGCGTGGTTATCGAAACCTTACATACGAGGAAAGGTTGAAAAAGCTAAAGCTCCCCACTCCCCTTCAACGTAGACTTCGAAGTGACGTTATAATTACTTCCAAGATATTGAATACTCCAGATCATCCACTCAAACATTTGTTCAAATACCGTGAATCAGGAATTACACGTAGCCACTCAGCGGCACTACAAATTCCCCATTCCCGTACTAATTGTCGCCGATATTTCTATTCGGTACGTGTCTGTTTTCTGTGGAATGCCCTTCCCGAAGCAATTATCACCTCTCCCTGTATCCAAACATTCACTCGAGCCTTGGACAATTATTTGTTACATAACGATTTGACGATGCCTGTGTATTGACTCAGGGTAAGCATATCAGTTGACTCCAGTGACATCGTATAATTGATTTTTTATACCTCTTAATAAACGTATATTTATTATGATATGGTAATTGTGAAGCTATGTGCTTTTTGTGACCATAAATTCTTGAATTTCGAAAAAAAGCCGCATGTGTCCAATGATGGCAATGCGACCTGGCGTGTGTGACTCGCCACTAAATAAAGTCATTTGCTGCACGGAATTCGTTAGGGTATTCGTCAAACAATCGTTGTACAGTTAAGTCCTAGAAAGAATTTGTTCGGAGGTGTAAGGTTCAAAGTAGTTTGAAATTCTTCCTTTTCTTCAACATTTCTTTTAATTTGAAATCAGCTACAAAACTTGAATTTTGTGAAATAGATTCTGCTTGTGTTTTATTTTCCTACAGTATTTTGATATAAAACATTTCTTTTGTAATTATTTCTGTTATTGTAAATTATTTCTTTACATGCCTTTAGTCAATTATTTGTTTTAATTGTTCGTTAAGGCTATTGTCGGTCATTGTTGTTGAATTTGGTTGCCATTTTGGGCACTTGTATTCGGCTTGTATTTTGACACCACTTTTGGGTGTCTTGTCTTTGATAGACATTTTGGACGGCAATTTTGGTAACTCCGTTCATTCCATTTATATCTCAGGTCGTCATTGAACTTGTTTGCATTTGATATAATTGATTCTGGAGTTTTTTGACTCCACTGTTTGCTGTACGTTCCTATACAGTTGAGGTTTGTATAATTATTGTTGTTGTAATTGTTGCTAATTACAGTACCGTATAACACCCGAATTGTGGTTTTGAATTTGTCGAACTAAGAAACGGGTGGAATACGCGTTACTCACGTCACAGACGACACAACAAGTGTCAGCCTTCGACTTCAAGAAATCCATAACCAGAATCTCTAAGTCTTTTTCGACCATCAACGCTCTATTAGGCTTACCTCCAACAAAGTATTCACCACCGGTGTCATCGGAAGATATGCGCATGACCACTGTCTTGTCCTCATTTATAGGCAGTGACGAGCGATGTGTCCAGCTGACTAAGTTATCAACGGCTTGTTGCAGTTGCTTGTGGCCATCGCAGGAACTGACACAGGCCCACAGTTTCAGATCATCTACGAATAAAAGAAAATCCATCGCTATCGCGTCCAGAATATCATTCACGAACATTTTGAATAACGATGGGCTATGGATAGATACCTGGGGCACTCCGGAGCCTGCTATTAACTCTGAAGACAAAACCCCATTCACCTTTACACGGTTTGACCGCTGTGAGATGATTGCCTCGATCCACTTAAGTAGACAACCTTGAATACCCAAACCCTCCAGCTTGACGAGCAATCGGCGGTGGGGCACGTGGTCGAACGCTTTACTGAAGTCGATAAAAATGACATCGACCGCTTGACCGGAATCAGTCAAAGCACACCAACTTTCTGGAGCGAATTATGCCCAACATGTACTAAACCCAGAAGTTGCAATCACAATAAGAGACTGATCACGAAGTATATCGAATATTGCGCAATTAATTAATTAATGGCATATTATAAAATTTACACGAATAAACTGTCATTGGTGGTCCATAGTACAATTATCACACTCATCCACAAATCATCATTTGTAGAGCGAAGTAAACTGAACGACAGGCAATATCGGGAAATTCTTTCAGTGTTAACGCCGCAATGTGTGCTATGGATTTGGAAGAACTGGTTGAGGCTAATTTCAAATGGGAGTACCAGTGTACCGCTTTAGCTCAGCGTGCACGCAAGTCAATTTGTCGGCTGAAATCTGTGCTATTGTGCAGGAGACCCGATGCATTCTTGCCAAATTTAATGACCTCAGTTGGGACGCATCTAGACTATTGTATCCTGGCGTGGTGCCCTCACTACAAGAAGGACAACGTTCGATTTCACAGCGTATAGCGTCTCGCAACTCACATGAATAAAGGCCAGTTCAAAAAACTTTATGTTGCATGCTCAATTCTCTAGATCCTTTCTGGCTTAAGCGCCGTCGTTTAGTAGGTGACTTAATTGGAACTTTTAGGATTTTGAGCGGGTACAAATTGCTCTACATTTTAATGATGGACTTCTTTAAAAAAAAAGTCACGAGGTGGGCACACGAAGAAATTAACTTGAACTTGCTAAGTAGCAATGTTGACTAGACTCAAGGAAACACATTTCCAGCTGTCGTCTCACCCGGTTACTAAAGAGAAACCGCTTTTGTTTCAGCATTAATTATAACGCGGTGATCCCTGAATATATTCCACTAAATCTGTTGGCGTCGTGATCGTCGAGGATTTGAAACGGACAAAGAAAGTTTTGACAGCTAATCACCTAAAGGAATTCTGGACAATTGATTGGCTCATTAGTCACTTACTGTGCTGTGAAACGAACCGTAGCGCTAGTGAATCCGTTACATTTTTACTGAAAAACTCATCGCTTAGAGTCTGGCTGTCCGGATTAGACGACGTTGACGCGCTTATCGAAGATTAAGATGGGAGCCAAGCAAATTTCTCTAGTTGTTGCTCTCCGATAGAGGCGGCCTCAATCGTCAGTCAACGGTCCGTAACATCCATGCAAGAGGTTGTTGAACCAGATACTCCTGCTTTGAGTAGCACGTCAAAAAACGTGCACCACTCTCGGGTGCTTCGACCTAGGGCCAAGCAGGGTTAGTTTCAGAAGCACACAAAACCAGCCCCTTAGTGCTGTACGCTGATGTGTGCAGCATACGGAATAAGTGGGCTGACCTCTCTCGTCGTGTGGCTGAGTTGCACCCCCGGGTTATAGCGCTTTCTGAGACCTGACTGTCCGCGCTTGACGATGTGCCAATAAACATCAGTGAGCAGTATCTCGTCATTAGATGCGATAGACCTGGCGACAGGAGAGGCGGTAGCGTTGCACTCCTCCTAGAGTATGGCTCGCACAATACAGGAACGGGTATATCTCCCTAACCAGTGAAAACGTCCATGTTGTTACGAGTATCCTGACTTGCTACAAGTCAGACCTCGCAATTGCTTGTGTCTACGTCACACCCAGTGCAGCCCAGCAGGAGATTACACAGCTGATTGAGACGCTAGACAGGTTGTTTCAATCAGCTCCCAGCGTACTCATCTTAGGTGATTTCAACCTCCCGGACATAAATTGGGCCGTCTCTGTAGGTTTAGTCACCAAGCAAGCCGAAATGTTTCTCGAATGGCTCCATGATCATGCGCTGCATCAGCATGTGAGTGATCCTACGAGGTTTCGTAATGGATGTACTCCATCCACTCTCGACCTAGTATTGTCGTCCCAGCCCGAAGCCGTTAGATTCTCAAAATACCTACCACCTCTTGGCAAAAGCGATCACGTAATGATAAGCTTCGAAGCGGTACTGCGGTTTCACAAACCTACTGCTCTCCCTAGACGAAATTTTAGGCTTGTAGACTGGGATTTTCTTCTACAGACTTCAAAATCTTTCTTTCAGTTCTCTAACGATTTTAATGTAAGTGGAAACTGGGATAGAATTTGTAAATATCTTAAGGAGTTACAAGACAAGCACGACCCGCTGCAAGTCGTGAAAAAGCATCATAGGCCGCCCTGGTGGACTCCTCGAGTTCGTCGGTCTACCCGAAAACGAGATCGTTTATGGCGACAATATAAGCTATCTCTTACTTCTGGTTCATGGGTCCGATACAAAACCGCTCGGAACTCTTGTGTTAAAATACAGCGTTTGCTCAAACAGGAGTTTGAGTTATCCTTAGCTAGGGATGCTAAATCCAATCCCAAAAGATTTTATAGCTACGCTTAATCGAAAGGAAAAACCAGGGAAAACATTGGAGATTCAAATCTGGAGGACGGAAAAGTAGCCGATACCGACCTGTCTAAGGCGAGTGCCTTCTCTAGGTTCTTCAGTGGCGTTCAAAGACGTGATAATTCGTTAATTGCTCCGTCTAGCTCGTTTAATCTTCTGCCTGGCGCTCCTGCACTAGATGAGTTGCCCTTCATGGAATCCGAGGTGTATGAAGCACTTATCCATGTTCGCGTCAACAAAGCTGAGGGACCAGACGGTATCCACTCGATTATGCTAAAGAATCTGTGGTGATTGTTCGATTAACGATCAATAATACTCAATCATTCATCACCACTCATTCAGAAATAATCAACAGTACTATCATTCAAGTTCTGATTGTTATTCATTCTGATTCTGGTTGTTATTCAATACATACTGTGATTCGAGTGAGCACGGTTGTTCTCACTTACATTCTTGGGCTGATTATTCAATTCAATACAATACAATTCATTACATTTGGCGTCGCGAGCAGTGGGTGCGCCCGAACAGGATACAATTTATACAATTCAGGATCATTTCGTCATGGCAAATTCAAGTCTAGAACCTCTCGATATAAATTCAAATGCTCGAGAAATAGAAGACTATTGTGAAAGATTCGAAATTTGGTGTATGACACGACCGAAAGCTGAGAATGATAAAAAATCGGTTCATTTTCTAAATGCGGTTGGAAAATCTGCGTATACGTTAATCAAGAATTCAGCCTATCCTTATTCTCCTATTCCTCTTCCATACGAAACGTTGAAAACGCTTTTAATGCAAAACGTGAAACCAGTACATTTCGAGCCAACCGAAAGTGCAAAATTTCATTCCATGATGCGTCAGCCCAAACAAGGAATTCGTGATTTTATTCTACAATTGCTAATTCAGGCAGCGAAATGCAACTTCGGTGAGTCGTTAGATATGCAATTGAAAGATCGTCTAATTGCTGGGATACATGACATTATTCTACAGAATGAACTCTTGAAGCTGCCAAAATCCTCTTTTAAAGATGTTCGAGCTCACTGCGAACGGTATGAAGATGCGCGTGCGGCAACAACAGATTTGTCGCCAGCAGAAAATTCCATCATGTTCAATACACATAAACATGAAAAAGCCAAGGCTCTGATGCAGACAAATGATGATGATGATACCTTAATTATGCCGCTTGGCGAAAACGGAAACGTTGAATTTCATACATCCTATCATAGTATAGAGAACACTCCCGTTACTCTGGATATTCAAACTGCATCTGGAAAGACAGTTCGACCGATTTCTAACAGTGCCATTGCTCGTGCTAAAGATCTTTCGTTTGATGATGAAAATTTGACTTCCCTACCAACCGATTCAAGTGCTACTCCTGTTAACACGTCAACATCCGTCCGTATCATTGATTCAAACGGAAAATCTAGTTTTCATTACCAAGAAAGTGGCTTCAATGATTGCAAACTTCAGAATTCATCAGATGCCAATTCAAATAAATCGCCGAACTTATCTTATCAAGCGAATTCAGCACTGCCAACTAGTTCATCCAAACGATTGTCAGATAATATTCTTTTCAAAACCGCTAGAGGAAAAGCCTTATTGTCACCTTGGACTATTGCCATTGGAAAAGCGATACAATTGTTGGTAACTGTGGATGATGTTTCGGGTTCGCCAGATCCTCCGTGGAGATCAGAACGTTTGTTGAACAAGCCGTACTGGGATTATACAAACCCAGGATCATTCGCAAACTGAGGTGGTTGTGGTGATTGTTCGATTAACGATCAATAATACTCAATCATTCATCACCACTCATTCAGAAATAATCAACAGTACTATCATTCAAGTTCTGATTGTTATTCATTCTGATTCTGGTTGTTATTCAATACATACTGTGATTCGAGTGAGCACGGTTGTTCTCACTTACATTCTTGGGCTGATTATTCAATTCAATACAATACAATTCATTACAGAATCTTGCCCCAGTGCTTACAGAACCCTTATGCAAGCTCTTCAATTCATGCTTGAACATGGGAGTGGTTCCTAGTGAATGGAAAGAATCTATAATCGTGCCAGTACACAAGGGTGGTTGCAGCTCAACTGTTGGTAACTATAGACCTGTCAGCCTGACTAGCATCGCCTCGAAAGTAATGGAAAAACTGCTGCGTGACAAAATCTGTCAGCATCTTTGTCGGCATTCTATACTGAGTGTAACTCAGCATGGATTTCTTAAGGGTAGATCCTGCCTGACAAACCTTCTTAGTTTTCTCAATACTGCCACTAAAAGGTTGGATGAAGGGAAGCCTGTCGAAGCCCTCTACCTAGACTTCAGCAAGGCTTTTGATTCCGTAAACCACCGCCTGCTAGAGATTAAGCTAGCAGCAAAAGGCATTCGGGGTAGTCTACTTGCTTGGATAAAGGCCTTCCTAACAGGTAGGACATTCCGAGTTAGGGTAGGATCTACGCTGTCGAATGAAACCGACGTAATCGGTGGTGTACCCCAAGGTTCGGTACTTGGTCCTCTTCTATTCCTGATTTTCATCGATGACTTGTCCTCTGCATTGAAGTGCCCATGCTTCATTTTTGCGGATGATGTGAAATTCATCGGATCAACGGACGAAGATACCTTGATGCACGACCTTGAAAGGGTCATAAACTGGTCACATCAGTGGGACCTCCCACTTAACCTTAATAAGAGCCAACTCTTGTCAGCACTGGTTGATAAGATTTCAGTTCAGGTGTCGGGCAATTCTCTCACTGTAAGCGCCACACAGCGTGTTAAGGATTTAGGAGTACTGGTTAGAACGGACTTCAAATGGGAGGACCAATGCGCCGCTGCAGCTCAACGTGCTCGCAAAGTTCTCTTTCGGCTGAGATCCGTGTTATCCAGCAGAAGACCCGAGGTATTCCTGCATCTTTACAAGGCATTAGTTAGGCCGCATTTAGAATATTGTGTCCAGGCGTGGTGCCCTTACTACAAGAAGGACATCGTTCGACTCGAAAGCGTACAGCGTCTCGCAACTCGCATGGTTGAGGGTCAGCGAGGGAAACCTTACGCTGCACGCCTAAAGTCCCTAGATCTTTTTTCACTTACGCGCCGTCGTTTGAGAGTTGACTTAATTGAAACCTTTAAGATCTTGAAGGGGTTAAGTGGCGTTAGCATGACCGACTTTTTTGCCTTAAGTCCTGAGCTGGGTACCCGGGGCCATTCACTCAAACTTGCTAAAGAGCGATGTCGGCTAGACTCCAGGAAACACTTTTTCAGCCTCAGGGTGGTAAATTTCTGGAACCGGATTCCAGAAGAACTTATATCCTGCAGTACCGTGTCTAGTTTTAAGCAGGGGTTGGACCGCAACTGGGTTAAGTTGTTTCCTGAATACTCGCCTTAATTGCTTTACAAGCTTAGGTTTTTCATTTTTTAGCGTTATCCCGTAAATATACTGAGGGCTAGAGTTCTGTGTGTTTTTTAATTTTTATTATACACAATGCTACTTCAGCTAACCTCTCACCGTGCTGGTGAAGAGAAACTGCTTTTTCTTTTCCAGCATCGGCTATAACGCGGTGCTTCCTAAGTTCAACCCGGATAATCTCTTGGCTTCGCGATCGGCGAAGATTTCAAACAGACAAAAAGAATATACGTTTTGGCAGTGGTGGGTGCTTCTCTGCAGCTTTCCACCGAAAGAAATTCTGGACGCTCGATTGGCTTGTTAGCCACATACTGTCCTGTGCAAACTGAACTGAACTTAACTGAAAATCTAGGTTGGCGTAAATTCAAATAATTATTTTCAAATGCCAGTAAAAATTTCCGAGTTTTCTGTAGCACCGCTTCGTGAAACCTCTCAATATGTTCGGCCCTATAGGTTAACGTACATACAGGTAGTTATGTTAAAATTAATCTCACATTAAGGATGGCAAAAAACGCTTCTGGGATGGCGTTTTGTCTCATGATAGGTAATTAATTTAAATTTACAGTGTATAGCGTTTCTGTTCTTCTCTATCATAAAGAAAAGAAGTGTCTTCTTCTGGTGAAACAATTTCGACCAGGTTCGTACCTATATCAATTTTCATAAGTCTTTATATTTTATTTTTGGGAATGGCATGCCATAACGAAGCATATGGGCGTGAATAACTCAAGTTTCTAATGTTATAATTTGCTACTGCTTCACCTTTCTCGAAGCTTTTATGATTACACCCAGATTAACCAATTTCTTCTACTCTTTGCAACACGGAGATTAGCTGCTTCTCTCCGTTACCTTAAGTAATTCAAAACTGCCCAGCTGTTTTTATTCGTTTTCAGCGAATAAAGCCTAATCTTGTATACCTTACGAAATCGTTCTCAGAACGTGACGCATCTATCTCAAATATGTAAACTCCAAGGTCTTACATTGCGTGTTGCCGTAGAGTGCTCCCTAACTGCGCAATTAACCGTGATAAATCAATATTCCCTCTGCATTGAGTTGCAAGCTGAAACTCGCGGAATCTCGTTACAGTTTTCTCTTGCATATCCGTGGGCAAGTTGACATTATATCAGCCCACTTACATTTTATCAATGTGCGGCGCTGATTGATTTATTTTGGTGATTTTATTCATAAGTGTAAAAAACATATACGTATTTGAAATAGAAGGAAATACTTGTGTTTCAGGCATTGAATGTTCATTATTGGAATTTCACTGAGCTTGCATTGTGGGTTGCGGAAGTTTCGTGACCAAACTAGTTTTATGCATGAAATCTGAGGCTTGAGCAAAGCAAATTGTCGCAGTCATATACTGCACGTTGGTTTAGACACTCTAATTTTGCTTAAGCCAAACAGATATGAGAATTAAAGTAGAATGACAATGAGACTACAGCGTGTTCCCGCATGCAGCTCACTACCGGTGGCAGATCAATTTAGCACGGTGATTGCTGCACCGCACAGAATCACTGCACATCCGTAATTAACCTCTTATAAAACAAAAGGGCCTTGAGATTCACCAAATTCATACCACGTTCTTCTGCGTGTTTTTGTTACTTGTTATGCGGCCGTTGCGATAACTATATAAATTTAACAATCACACATTTTTGCCTGATTACTAAATAAATGTTACCAAATATTTATCATTCACTCACCCAACTTCTGCATGCTGGGGAGGAGCAGATACAGCTCTTGGCAGCTGAACGCAGATCACGCCGCCGACGTGCAACTAACGCAATACAACCGAGTTCTGACTATCGTTGCCAGCGCTGCGGGGGAGATTGTTCCTCCCGAATCGGACTGTTTAGTCACTCAAAAAGCTGCAAAACTTGAACATTCACGCGTTTGTGATGTACATCCATGGTCGACATCGACCGAAGGAGGCCAACAACACCCAACTTCCTACTCTATCCAGTTTAATTTTATGTAGCTCTCTTGGGATGAAACATAAAATAACTATTGCGTTTGCGATAAAAAAATTTCTGATTATGAAGCCTCATTCTAGAATTTTCTTTGGGATTTTTAGAGACTTTCCTACATTGAGACATATCATGTGATATTGAATAGTAGGAATTCAGGTTTCTTTTCGTGGACGAATTACCTCCCTTGTTTAACAGGTTTTATCTAACCAAATTTATTCAAATTCATCGGTCACAATCTTCGTCCCTACTCCTAGTTAACGATTTGGCTCATATTTAAAAGATTTATTTAAACCTGATTAAATTTTGTGTGGTTGGCTTCATTAGTGCGTTAGCAAGTTTAATTAATGTCTCTAATCACGCCAAACTACACAAACATGCCTTGGTTCAAACAGCGTTTTTCTCGAGACGGACTTTTGTAGCGAAACTACTGATGCGCTTTAATAGAGTCTGCAGCATTTCCCTATTTTCAATAAAATAGAGGCCATAATCGTTTTATATCTCAGAGATCCAGACATCTTTCGAAAACCAAAGCCATCGGTATTCCGTTAGTGCTTGATTCATGATCATCGAAGAAAAAGGTGAACGAAAGTTCATTCATATATATTCGTATTTTCAGCTCAATACAAAACATTTACTGTGAAAATATGCATAAAAATGTTACATAAAATACACGTATATTTCAATGAGATGAATTTGGCCGTAATTGTTTAATAAGAAGTTCCTTTTGACAAATATATTTTGATACAAATGAAATGATAGATCATTGATTTAAAAACGTTTAGAAAAGCGATATGATGTATTTCGATCGATTCTTTGGAAGGCTTGTCGACGATATAGTTGAATAGACTTGGCCATAACGGACAACATTTCCTGACCCCTGTGTGCAAGTTAAATTCGCAAACCTAACGCCTGGTGGAGTTGTAACAGGTTTGAGTTAAGCTAACGAGTTTCAATTGAATCCTGTTTGACGGCTTAGTACCCGTTAATAAATGCGGGTTCCGATGTGGAAGACAGCGCGAACTCGACGAAATGCACTGTCGTTTTCCGTTGGAAATGCTATGTAATTCTACACAAGTCTGCGCATCCGATCTCCAGGCAAAATATGTCTTGCTCATTGATGTACGTTGCTAACGTTCGGTGGAGACCCATTTTATGTGCAAGCAGCTAATCTGCAGTATGTATGTATGTATGAAAGCACAAGCCTGATCCAGGCAAAGTGCCGTACAGTCAGAGACTGCACGTGGGCTAAGATACTGTCAGGTTGCCCAGACCTAATCGGCAGTGCTCATCCTTCGGCTGTTATAACAACTTTGTTTCCACGTATAAGTAGCATATCTGTCTAGGCCTGGTCAACCCAACATTATCTTAGCCCACGTATAGTGTATGACTTTTTGACACTCTGTCTGGATCAAGCTTGTTATTTCATATATAAGTAACAGTAGGTAGATAAACATATTTCGGTCTGCTCAAAAACCGAACTCAATTGTCAGAGGCTGTTTGAGCCTGTTACCGTGTATTTCATATATGTGAACAACTTATTCTGATTGAATATTCATCCTATTTTGTTTATACGTAAGCTTACGAACAATGTACTATGCAAATTGTTGTTGTGACTAAGTTACATCGGTTGGAACGAAAAATTCTTCATTCAAAGCAATAAACAAACAAGCTCCGGAGGCTTTAAAAACTTTGCCTACACTATTGTCGAAGATTAGATTGCAGACCTTCGAGTTTATATTCCGCAACTATGGAGTCCCGTGAAATCATCCAACGTGTGATATACTAACGCAGTCTCAGATGTTCGATTCCCAGTCGGAAAATTGAGAACGTTTTGATGGCAATAAAACTACAGCGATTTTCCTGTTAAAGGTTATCGCCGTTCGCATCCTCGTGCTATTGATAACTTAAACACGAAGGTAAAATGTATTTCATTGATTTATCGCGGAGATGTTGGAATGAAGCATAAATATTTCACGGTTTAAGTTTGACGACCATACTAAGTGATCATTTGACCATCTCACCCATTGTTCTGGCTGGTGACATCCGAAGTTCCTCCAAAGATAACAGTTCTTAGGAATTCCTCGAATGCTCAATAATTCTTTGTTAAAATTAATTTCATTGACATCGTGCATGCGTGTGTAAAATCACAAGCCTGATCCAGGCGAAGTGATTCACACTCATAACTTGCACGTGGGCAAAGATACTGTCATGCTGCCCGTACCTAGACAGAGAGAGAGAAATGAAATTAGAAACGGCTGTGAGACATCAGCATGTTTCTGCATACAGCTAACTGCCGTGGTGAATCAATTCAGCACGTGCTAATTCTTGAAACGTTTTCTCCCACTGTTATCAATCGTTCAAAGGGTTTTGTAGTGGCCTTCTTCTGGTAAGGTGGTCATTGATTAATATCGCGATAGACCGTCATCTGTTAAGTGTGCAGGGTAAATTCATATAAGCGCTTTTCATTGTCTGACTTATGGAACTTGGTAATTTCGTTCCCTCCAGTTTTCAATGTATATTGAATGCCGTGTATTTATTCCTATAGCTCACTAAATCTCGGTCGTTTTCAATTTACTATCAGGCGATAAATTGTTAAAACATATTCAATTTTTGTAAAAATGTGACAAAACTGTTTTCAAAAATGATATATTATTGCAATATATGAGGATAACAGTGAGGCGTTTAGTTATACTTATTCTTCATAACTTTCATAGTTATCTTAATGTGCTATTAATGACCGAATAACTCGTATTAAGGTAAGGTTCATATTTTATTCCTTAGAACTATTCTTTCTGGCTTTGTACTACCTTTTAAATAGTGAAAATTAAATCTGTCACGCACCAATTTGAGAATTTACTATATGACCGTTTCATTCGAACCTACCTGTATGTATACGATTTTTCGCAACAGGATAATCAGATATTATTTATATCCTTGAGCTTTAATAATTCATATTTCAGTTGTATATTATTCCAAAATCCGTGAACGTCTTGGTGAAACTGGTCTTGAATCCGGGAAGGTTTTCACTGTGGATTCGTCTTCCATACCAAGTTCATCCGGTGAAGCCTTAGAACTCTGCGCTGGTTTAATAGATGGAGTAGATACAAATGCAGCCAATGTTGCTGTACAAGAGGTGCTTGAAGAATGTGGCTATCATATCGACGCAACATCACTTCGCTTGATTGATCATTTTCAGTGAGTAATTTCTTATTATGCACTATTAAATTTACATTTTTGCGACAATCTTCATTGGCAATCCATTCGCTGTGTGAATATTTTTATACATCTGTTTCATTTTATGCTCACTAGTTTGCATGAATTCAATTTATTTCAGTGTACATAAACTTTTTTATTCCTATCGTGTTCTAGTGTTCATCATCTTTAATGAGTTACTCTTATTTAACTCTTTCCTCAAGAGAGCATTTCGCTATGTCAAAGAATCATTCGTTTAGCGTTAAGCTTTATTTTCATCGTTAGTTTAGAAAACTTTCCTTATCTGACGTATGTATGGAATAATCAGTTTAGAGTGATCCAAACGAACGCATAGCTTAAGAAAGTAATGATGGAAAAAATGCCATGTCATTTGCCTCTTGCAACTTATTTCGGGTGTCAGCCTACGTGGATTAAATATAATCCCATGTTCGCGAGTTATTACGATTATTTGCCAAGACATAAAATTAGTGTTTACTATTTCAATGCACCATTATTGTTTGTATAATCGAGTATATCGAATATTCTCCCTGTCACTTTTTTATTACATTCTCTTTAATCTTATTAAGAACTGATTATTACCTATTTCACGTTGCTGTTTTGAAAGTCATCCTTTTAACTATCAGAGCTTCGATGTTGTGCTTCATTTTAATCTCTCAAACTAATATTCAAGTAAATATAACTGAACTTAGTTTGTGTGAACTTCGTTGACGAACATTAACTAGCATCCGTGAGGTAGATGTTTTCCAACTTTAGTTTCCTTTTCGTTATTGATGCAATGCTTCGCTTTTCTGTTCATGTAGCTCAAGTCTAGGCTTAATTGGAAGTCACATGACAATGTTTTACGCTGAAGTTGATGAATCTCAACGTGTTGCTTCTGGCGGTGGTCTGCATGAAGAAGGTGAAGTGATCGAAGTAATCGAATGGCCAGTATCAATCTTGGACAAGCTTCTTCAGCCGAATGCACACAGGCCCAATGTATCCCCTTCGATGCTTTATGCGCTTTGTTGGTTCAAAATGAACATTTTACCATCTTTACCATCATAGAGATTGATTGCGTACAGAAATATGACTGTGAACGTTATCTTGTTTTATTTTTATTAGTACCGTACATCACCGTTTTTAGTTTTCGCTGGACAGTTGTTTTCAAATTGCGATCCCGAAAATCGTCACAAAACAATGCATTGTTTTGTTCTCCCATTTTTGTGTGCAACTCCCTTTAAAACAAGAAATGATACAGGTTACAAAATAGATATTTTGTATTAGAAATCAACTATTTGTTGACTTATCCGACATATCCCAATTTCTTGCTTCGAAATAGTTCATTTTATTTTATTTTTTATCATTCGTCATTGTAGCAATATTATCACAGTTCTAGTTTGGGAATCTATTTTTAAGCAGAACCTTAATCATTTGCTGAAAGGAAATACAGCCAACCAAAGCTACTTCTTTCGGTCCTTCCTTAAATAGACTTCGGCCAACTGGTCAAAGCACCGTTGAATCTCAAATTAAAGTCTGAATGCAGCGTATATAAACTAAGGTGGTTTTACTTGTTGGATACACGGATACTTAATTTTCGGGTCTGGCTTTATTGGCTAACGCTTAACAACCGACACATCAATGGGTAACAAGTTGCCTTCAGTTCTATATTCGATATATATATATATATATCTGAATGGGTACGGTTATATCTCAAACTGTTTCCTTGTGAAAGCATACTTTGACTGTGATTTGAGATCTTCTTTTCCAAATTCAGTTATTTAATTTTTTAACCGGTTTAGGCCGTGATCACCCAAACTAAGGAAAAATTGTGTCTGTTAATCAAAATACCATTTGGTATGTTGGCAAGACTTACTGTGCAGAACTGCGCCTTTCCGTAGTGGCTGGTTACATTGATGGATTAGTTAACTTCATTGTTATCTCAAATCACGCCAGCATACGCGCATCCATTTCTATTTTCCAGCTCATATCTATCTAGGCCTAGCCAACCTGACAGTATCTCAGCCTACGTGCAGTCTTTGCCTGTGTAGCACTTTGCCTGGATCAGGCTTGTGCTTTTATACATACGCAAGTCGGTCGTAGGCGAGTTTTATCGTTACGTTCCCACCTTTAAGCGCGTCTTTCACATTTGACTAGCAAGGCTTCATTGACGTTGTCGTCAATTACGGGCGTGGTTAGGGCTCTTTTGAACGGTGTGTTGCATTCGCATTTTTCTGATCTCTACCTGCTGGTACAGAAACGCCAGCATATGGATTTTTCGCGTCAGCGACATTGTCCTCCAATGTGTAGTTCAATGTGATGAACTCCTTCGTTAGCTGTACAAAGCCTATTCAACGGTTGATTTAAACAATAATGGTATGTCCGTAAATCTTAAAATGGTGCATTATACTTTGGACTCACGGTTAATAATTGGCATAGCAACTTTGAAATGACAGATTCACACAGTGAATTCAAGCCAATTGATCGCATCAATAATAATAATTGGTTTTGGATGCTCGTTTCCTCTGCACTGATGCACCATAAACGGTACCAGGCTGTATTCTGTTTTCAGATTGCGTTCATTTCCGTTGATTTGATCGGATGTCTTAGGCTCAATATGTGGATCGGTCTTCCCTACTTTGGCTATATAAACCTGTTAACATTTATCTCAAAGTTCAATTCGGTCTTTGAATATTGCACTGCTTAAGGTGTTGCTGAACTCAGTCTTGCTATCATGGCCTTATGGTGTCAACCAGTCCGAAACTTTTAGCTGAGTGCAATTTTCACCGAAAATATCATAAACGTGAATTTCACTTAAAACCGCAAGATTATTTAATTATATCAATATAATTATAAACAACACATAAATAGCGTCTAATAGCACGCTTTGTAAACAAAACTGGCTCACTGCTCTGAAATGATTTTACCATCATTTTTGCTATATACATAAACATTTTGACAAGTGTATGCACATGAACTCTCAATATCATTTGCAATCAATTAAAGTCGATTAAATGGTGTGCAAGTGTACAATTACCGTGGTATCCACAGTCTGTTCAATTTCGCTAATGACGCATCGTATGATTACGGGATGTGAACAAATCCATTTTAATTTAAATCTCATCCAATCATAAAGTTTGCATCATTCATAGTATGTTAAGAAACTACGCAATTGTTTCAAGACTTTTCAGTAATTATGATGTAAAAATTTACAGTTTCGTTGTTTTCACAGTAAATCCTCAAAGCACAATTAAATTTGGAAATTTTGACAAATGTTTTCAAGTTTCGCATAGGATTTACAAGTTTAATCAGTTTTTGTCCCGACAGTGTTCAAATGGCACTGCCTTCAATTATTGAGGATCATTTGTAGATATATGACTTTCCTATCTCGAAAGTCTTTTCCGCTAGTGAAGGATACTAGTTTTGTTAATTAAACCTGCCAAATATTTTAAATATGTTAGAAATCAAACAAGAAAAAAAGTTCAAGCATCTTTGCATGTTTCGGTAGGGTGGGACAATTCGTGAGTGTAGGCCAGTCTAAAACTGATATTGTTTTTTCTAGTACAGGAGGAATATTTTATTATTAGATATCCATATATATATATATATATATATATATATATATATGATTGGGCACTTCGAATTAGAAAGAGCTACTTGTCTTTGCGATGTGATAATTTCTTGCGTACAGCGATATTATCGTTAGTTAGTGACCGAAGAGAAGCTATACACAACAGGAAAATGTTTTGCAGAGAACTTCTCTAACGTAATATTTTCAAACAAAAATTTACCGTCGGTACTTGAATCCCAAAAGCACGCACTGGCTGTTTGAATGCCTGCTCCATTTTTCTGCATAATCACACAAGAAACTACAAGGTATATTGAAATGGTTTTTTACCGATGTATTTGAATGGTCTGTTCAACTTTGCCAGCTGTGCGATCGATTGTTCAATGATGCTTGAAGTCCATTTTTGAACCTTATTGGTACTGAATTCAGAATTTCCAATCACGGATGCAATAATCTAGTTTTCAAATGATCACATCATACTTACTTCCTTAACGATACCGGTCGCCTCGATACCGTTAAATGCGGTTGGTTGCTGCAAAGAAAACGTGATTTGAGCGACCATGTTCGAAACATTTAAATAATGTGATGAACGTTATTTTTCGCCGTTTTAGGTTTACATATAACATATATTGTTGTTCAATT